>PVLC010004630.1:55463-83472 GCA_004027655.1 Graphiurus murinus | reverse complement strand
AAAAAAAAAAAAAAAAAAAAAACCAACTATATATATAAAAGGAGAAATGATTCATTTTGGCTCATGGTTCAAAGGCTTTCATTTTTGGTCACTTGGCCCTGCTGCTTTGGGGCCTGCGATGAGGCAAACATCATGGCAGAAGAGTGTGGCACAGGAACCCACCCACTCACCCTACGGCAGCCAGGAAGCAAAGGGAGAGAATGAAAAGAGACCAGGCTGCCACACTCCCCTTCAAGGGCACACCCCCAGTGGCCTGACTTCCTCACTTTACTAGGCTCTGCCTCCTAAAAGTGTCACTGCCTTCCAATAGTGCCACAGGCTGGGGACTCCAGGGCAGACTGGAGATCCAAACTAAAGCAGTACCAGTGTTCCTCTCTGGGCTAGAAGGCCTGGGGGACAGGGCCATTATCCTCAGACCTTGCAAGGTGCATGCTCGCTCCTAAAGAGTTCTCTATAAATGTTTGTCACATCCATCCATCCATCCATCCATCCATCCATCCATCCATGAGGATTTCAGCAATTAAAACTCTTTTCATCGCACTGGGATTTGTGAGCAGAACAAAGAGTTCAAAGAGCACTGTGAGCCTCAGAAGGGAAGCTATTCCCACTTCATCAGCCTCTCACCGTCCCGTTCCCTCATGCACCCCAGCCTTTCCCCTATGACTTAATGGACAGCTAATCAAATGTAGTTTTGTTCTTTAAAAAGAAACACCAGTTTGAAAGGCTTCCTGTGAATTTCGTACCCAATCAGGGCACTTCCTGCTGTGAGTGCAAAACCAGATTTGGATACTGGCGAGATTAAATCTCCAATTGAATTCTCTTTCTCCTTCCTTCCTTTTTTCTTACCTTCTTCCCCTTCCTCCCTTTCTTTGGCCCATGCTGCTGCCCTCCACACTTGCACTGCATCCGAAGCAGAATAACATTCTTCATCAGGTGCAGCAGTCACCAGATCAATTGCTCCAAGTCCAATGTATAAAAGATTTAAAGGGAAATAATCACCGAGGCAGCTTGTTTGGATTTCAACCCTCCCGGCATTTTCCTGGCCCAGCACTGTTCTCCACTGAAGGGCCCATCAATTTGCTGTCCCTACCCTATGAGAAAAGTCTTGGACATCTGGGCAAGCAACTCAGAGTCCCCCGGCTGCATGAATGTTGCGGTGTGCATACAAGTGTGTGTGCAAGCCTCGTGGAGCCATGAACAAGGCTGGCTTCCCGCCCAGCCTCTGTTGAGCCTGCTCACTCACACCTCTAGCTCCATGTCCCAGGGCAGGAATGTGTCCTCCATATTTAAGCCAGGGTCTTGGACCTCATCGGGCTGGGACTTCCAACATACCTGAGACAAGAGAGACCTTGGATTTGACCTTCTGGCTTTTGACTGCCAACTAGGAGAGGTTGATAGGACTCTCTTTTGTGGTGACCATTCTTCTGACTTGACAAATGTTCTCTGAGCACCGTGTGTGTGCCAGGCTGTGTGCAGGTGCAGTGTCGGTGGGCAAGTTACTCGGTCTTGTACCTGGGAGCAAAGTGCACACGAACTTGGTCATCCAATGCAACATGCAGGTGCGGTTCTCACTGGAAAAGTCACAGAGCACAGAACATGTAACTGTGAGTCCAGAGCATGATACACAAACCATTTCCCAGAGTCACCTTTGGATGGGTGCCCAGGAGCCCCCTCTGTTCCCAGCCTTTTTCTCCTTTTTATTATTAATTGTTTATTTTTTAAATAGGATCTTGCTGAGTTGCTAAGGGCCTCACTAAATTGCTGAGGCTGCCCTCGGAACTGTGATCCTCCTGTCTCAGCCTCCCAAGTACTGAAATACAGTCTCTTTTTTTCTTTCATGGTCCTCTGCATACCCCTGGGCTGAAGCCCCATATGCCAAAGCCATGAAGGCTGCTGTTGGGGCTTCTCCAGTGGATTCTCACGGGGCTACAGCCTTGACAACCTCCCAGGAGGGAGAGGCCTTTCCTCTGCAGAGGAGCATCCACAGATCAAATAACCTTGCCTCTGGCCCTCCACAACCTTAATGCAGTGTTATGCCAAAGGACCACCCTCCCTCCCTTGGAATGGGGCATAGATTGGATGTAGAGGATGAACGAGGGCACCTGGAGGAGCTGACAGACAAAACACAGTGGCATCGTATCCCACACAGTATTTGAGACGTGCACCCAAACACTATTTTATTCATCTGAAATTCAAATTCAATGGGGAGTCCTCTATTTTTATTCTTTAAATCTGGCAACCCTCCTGTCACAGGAGAAGCGTCAGGAGCAGTTCCCAGGGGAGAGAGTGGAGCACAAGTCAGGGCCGGGGGGGGGTCCTTGGCTGTCGTGACAGAGGAGAATTTCAGCACGAGCCAGTCAGAGCCATAGACAGGGGCTTATTTAGGAAAGCAAGAACTGCACATTCAAGGGAGGATGCCAGCAGAATGAGAGACGCATTTAGGGGTACTCGGCTCCACGAGGGGCAGGTAGGAGGAGGTGTGTGAGGATGACATCCGTCCTGCGGTCACAAGATGACTTAAGGCATTTCCGTCATCTTTGGAACCCTGCTGGGGCTTTCAAGGTCCATCAGTAGGCATCTCTTGTGCTTAAGGTATTCAGGGATGGCTCACCGTGCCCAAGGAGGCTGCTCATTTGTTTAAGCCATTTACAGATTGGCTAAAATGCCCAAGGAGATTTTGCTTGTGTGACCTCTGTCCTCTGGCCAACAGGTACTCCTCCTGCTTAACTATTCCTAGGTTGGACAATTACCAACTCAAGGTATTTTGTAGGTGAGTGAGTTTCCAATATGGTGTCTGGCCACCTTTCTGGTCTTTTGTGTGGTCTCTGTTGTCTGATCAGTAGACACCCCTTTGAGGACAGTCTGTGCTCAGGGTACTTAGTAAAGACCTATAAATTCCTCAGAAACAGCACTAACAGGCCTGGCTGAGGAGTAAGGGTATGGGGGGATTTTGCCACTGGTTTCCATATCACAGTTATATCTTCTTTTACATTTCCTTTCTGCCTATTTCTTTTATCCTACCTCACTACCAAGGAAGCTCAGGGCCACTTCAGGAAGGGTACTCCTTACTTCCTACTGCCACAATTGCCCTGATGCAGTTGGCAGGCTGTCCCCGTGGGCAGTGTCAGCACTATCCAAAAATAGAGGAAATACTCCTTTGAAAAGATGACTTATTTGGGACTTCCACTTGGTTGGGTAATTGTTATCCTGGGAGAGAAGAAATGAGTCAGCCTCCCTCTTCTCTACCCTTTTCTGTGGCCCAGAAAACTCTATTATTTATGACGCGATGGGACCACTTTTCCTTCCCTGCTTTACGTGTATTAGTTTGCTAAGGCTGCTATAACAAAGCACTACCATAGACTGAGTCCCTTAAACAACAATTAAGTTGTCTTCCAGTTGTGGAAGAGAGAGGTCCAAGGTCCATGTTGGTTCCTTCTGAGGCCAAGGAGGGAGAATTTGTTCTTAGCTTCTGGATTGCTGGTGATATTTGGTGTTCCTCAACTTTCGGAAGCATCACCCCAAACTCCGCCTTTGTCTCTATATTGCATTCTCCGTGTGTGTGTGTGTGTGTGTGTGTGTGTGTGTGTGTGTGTGTGTGTGTCCAACCTCCCCTTTTTATAAGGACATGAGTCACATTGGACCAGGGCCCACCTTCAGCACCTCATCTTAATTATCTCTGTTAAGACTCTGTTTCCAAATAAGGTCACATTCTGAAGCCATGGGGGTCAGAACGTCAACATATCTCTTTGAGGTAGAGGGGTACAATTCAATCCATAGCAGCACACCTGGATGTCCCGTGTATCTGCATTCGCCAGGAAGACCAGGGGCATCCCGAGAGTGCCCAGGTCACCTGGGGGACACTGCTTTGGTTTTCTTGGCTGCCTTCGGTTGATAATGATTTAAGATCTTGGAGTAATGGAAGATAAACTGCTTACCGCTGCCCACTCTGTGTTCCAGGAGATTGCATTTCTGTGTGAGGCTGCCCCAGCAGCGGCCTGCAAAGGGCTTTTCCATTATGTTAAGAGCTGGTGGTGATAGCCGCCATTACTGTTCAGCCCTTTGCCCTCCACCGGCTCTCCTTCCCTCCACCCTCAGCACTTCCCTCTGATCTTCCAAGGGGTAACATCAGGGCTAATTGTTTGCCTGCAGCTGGGGAACCCTAGGATGCTTTGCATAGAGCATGCGCAGGAGGAGAGGGGGCCAGGAGACAGAGAGGAAGCTTTGCTTATAGGCCTCAGCCCTCCCCCTACCGCCCAGTATTAGAAGAAAGGGGAAGTAAGATAACTATCTTGTGCTCTGCTTACCTTCCCTCCTCCAAACAGATGCTGGGAGAACAAGATAAAATTCCTTGTCAGCTTGGGCTCTAAATTCTCATTTATTTATTAAGAAATGATACTTTTCTCCAAAAAGCCATCTATCTTACTTTTCTGGGCCGCGTCTATTACTAAAGAAACAAAGAGAGGGAAAGATCTACTTTTGGGTCATGGACTTTTTAATGTCTCTATCACTGGAAAGAAGGTTTTTTGAACCCTGTCCAGGAAATTTGGTTCTGAGAGCAGCCTGCTCACTTGAGTTTCTTCAGGGATGACAGGTGACGATGAAGCAGGCACAGTGTCCAGAGCTAGTGGGGGCTGTCTTCACAAAGCTGCGGCCTGGGTGGCCTCCACCACAGTTTTACTCTCACCATTCTGGAGGCCAGAGGCCCCAGGTCAGGGTGGGGGTCAGGCTGGTTTCTTGGGAGGCTGCCTTCTCTCTGTTTCTTCACATGGTCTGCCCTCTGCATGTGTCTACGTCCAAATTTCCTTTTCTTAGCCAGGCGTGGTAGCCTGGTACACATCTGTAATTCCAGTACTCAGATGGCTGACACAGGAGGATTTCAGGTTTGAGGCCAGCCTTAGCAACTTAGTGAGACCCTGTTTCAAAATAGAAAATAAAAGGGTGAGGGGTGTATCTTGGAGGTAGTATGTCTCTGAGTTCAACCGTCATATTAGGGCCCACCTAGGGATTTCATTTAACCTTTATCTCTATAAAGACCCTGTCTCCAAATACAGTCACATTCTGAGGGCTTGGGTTAGAAATGAATTTGACCAGGGAGAGGGGGGGGGGACACAATTTTGCCCATAACATTGCTCCAGTTTGAGACCAAGGGGAGAAACTCGGATCTTAGGTTTGACTCCTCTCTGGGTAAGTGGTCTTGGGGAAATGTCTGAGTTGGATTTTTTTTTTTTTTAAACAACAGAAAATAATCCAGGTTCCTTGAGCAACAAGAAAATTGAGCAGGATGATATGGAGAGCACACAAACATGACGAGAAGGTTGGAATATAGGCAGCAACACTGGCACCTTGAGGATGGGAAGCAAGAGCCCAGGCACAGCCTGGTGGTGGAAAGACTCTGTTAGGGGATTGGTTGCTAGGATAATGAACTCGGGAGTCCCAGGGCACAGCTCCCCTGCTGGGTCTCCTCTGCAGGGAGGGAGCAGCGGGTAGAGGAATCTAGATCCTTAGCCTCAGTGATAAAGAACAGGGACCAGAGTTTGCTTCCTTCTAAGACAACCTAGAGTCAAGGGAGTAGCTCCTCCAGAGAAAATCAGCAGCTGTCAAAAGAGGCAATGATGTTGGGAGGCTCAAACCGTGATGGATATATATCATATCACTTGTTTACTTGCCTGAAAGAAGGGGGCTGACTTGGATCCCTTCCGTGGCTCTGTCCCCATTACGAATTTCCCAAACTCCCTCCCCACTCCCGTCTTGAGTTCTTCGCCTCTCTCTGCAAGGTGGGTGTTGCGATTTGCACTCACAGGCTTTTTCTTTTTTTATTGCCTGTGGTTGCTTCCAGTATTCCCCACAGCGAGGCCTTGGGCTCTGTCTGCTCAGGAAGGTCACCAAGCTTATGCTGCTATAAAAAACCAGAGTGAACAGCTTTCTGATATAGATCAGTTTATTAATGTCTTTGTGATTTGTACTGGTTGTAAATATTATGTTCATTATAAATAATCATTCAACCTGTCATTCTCTCTCTGGTCCTCGGTTACCTTGTCTATAAAACAAGAGGATTGAATTAAATGAATATTAAGGTCTATCTCTACACTGGCTCTAGTGGATTCCATGAAAATTAAACTCCTTTGGGTAGACGGTCTATGGGGGTTGACCGTGTGAGGCACCCCACAAGAGCCTGGAAATGGGAAATATAATTTCCCTCTGAGAGAAAAATTATAAAACCAGCCAGCACCAGATCAAAGAAGACATATTCAAAGTCTCCTTAAATGGACAGGATGGATTTCAGACCAGAGCTGTCGAGATTGACAGCATGAACGTCCCTGGAGAGAGAATGGCCCGCCGGAATGGGACAGAGCATTGCAGGACTGCGGAAAAAGCAGACTGAAGAGGATGGTTGGGACTTACTCCATTTCTGGCCGTGACAAGCCTTGGGCAAGGGGGAGCCCACACATGAGTGGGCACTGGGCTGCACCTGTTATGGACAGGGGGGCGGGCAGCAGGCTATTGCAATGGGATGCCCCTAAGCAGGAGTGAGAGACAACTTATTTTTAAAAATTTTTGTGGTGCTGGAGATTGAACCCAGGGCCAGTTCTACCTCTGAGCTTGGCACAGAAGCTACTTACCGATCAACTCAGAAGTATTTTATTATTATTATTATTACTTTGGTACCAGGGAATGAACCCAGGGGTACTCAACCTCTACACTATGCCCCCAGTCCTTTTTATTTTTTTCTTTTGAAACAGAGTCCCACTAAGTTGTTGATGGTCTTGCTGAGTTGCTGAGGTTGGCCTTAAATCTGAGATCCTCCTGTCTCAACCTCCCAAATACTGGAATCACAGGCCTGCGCTACCATGCCTGCTCAGAAGCATTCTAATATTTTAATAACATGTTTGAATCTTTTAGTTCATTCCCTTTCTCTGATTCCAGCTCACCAAGTTGTCCCTGGGTTTGAAAGAAGTGTATACATTCCTACCTAACAGAAAAGAATGGACATAGCTGGCTCACATGGCTGGAAGTTGGCTGCATTTTTCAAAGTAAACAGTTTCTGCTTCATCAGTCTCTTAGGAGGAGGCTGCTCATATTGATCAGTGGGAATTCACCCTGATGAGAGAAATCTACTCTTGGCTTGAGGACAAAGTCAATTGCCTCAATTCAAAAAGAAAGAAAGAAGTTAAGCCTTCTTTCAAACTTAGACTCAGTGGTCCAAGGGGCACTTCAATTTTTTCTGCAGGATCTCTGGCTGAATTTCCACTGCATGTGAAAATTCAACTCTAAGTGTTTTAGCATGTGGCAAACTTCAATTTTCTCCTCTGCCCATCTGTGTCCTTCACCCTTCCCACATGCTGCTTCTGAAAGCACACCCCAAAACCCCTGCAAAGACTTATTTCAGAGTCTACTTCCTGTCCAGCCTGACCCATAGGCCATTAGCTAAATCGTGTGTTTTTTTTTTTTTTTTCTTGTCTGTCTAAGATTCACTGTCCTGGAGAGCAAGAGATTGTCTCTTTCATCTGTATCCTACCCCAGATGCCTAGTGTGGTGCTGGGTATACAGTAAGAGTCAATGATTACTGAATGAATGAATGAATGAATGAATGAATGAATGAATGAAGTAATCCCAGTGCATAAAGTGAAACTGCCTTCTTGAAATTGTGTGTGGGATGGGGGGATGCTGTCTTCTCTTTGTCATGCCCCATGGCCTCCACTGAGAAGTTTCTGAGTCCCCTTAGCAGCACCTTGGGGCAGAGGGGCTTGGGGATCAGGAAAGCCCGATTCACACTGTAGCTCTGTATTAGTCAGCAATCTCATAGCTATAATCTAAAAGACCTAAGCAGACAACTTAAAGGAAGGGAAATTTATTTGCTCACAGTTTGGAGATTTGAGTTCAATCTATGTGAGGCCGGGGACCATGGATCTCATGGGGGCAGGAAGCAGAGAGAGGGAGAGCGCAAGGCTTAGCTCCTCATATCATGGAGGACAGAAGCCAAAGAAAAAGCGAGAGGAGGAGGAACCCTACATAATCCCCAAGACCGCAGCCCCAGGGACCCTTCTCCAGCCCACCCCACCAGCCCAGGCCCCCACCCAGATCAATCCATTACAGTGGGTTTATCCACTGCTTCCAACATTGCCACCCTGTTTCTGCGAGGGCTGGGGGAACACCCAAATCTAAACCATTACAGGATCCATAACTTGAGAGCCCTCCCCTGTGTCTCCTGAAGTTGGCGATTGGCCTCGAGGGTCTTTAGAGTGTTGAGCTAGGACTAGGAGCCTCACACTCTGATCTTGGAAAAGAAGCTAGGAAGATGGAGAAAAGAACAGAGGTGGCTGGTCTCCCTGAAGCCTGTGACAAATCCTGGGGACCTGGAGAAGACTCTAGCGGGCCCCAGACCCCCAGTGACATTCAGGGTAAGGAAGATGACCTCAGGCTCTGGCCCTATGGTCAGGGATGCTGTCATTTTACTCCAGTGCTGGGAAGGGCTACTGCTTGGGACCCGCCCTAGGTTTAGTCCTGCTGGCCCTGAGGGAGCCAAATTTTATTCCAGCAGCCATGGACCAGGTAGCCATGGACCTTGGGGGGCAACTCCTATTCCCCTGGACCTTTATAGGAAGTCTCTTCGATTTTCAGGATTGGAATTCCCTGGGATGCTCAATGTGCCAGCCCTATGAGGTTGTAAAGAACATTCTGGATCAAAGCAGGTGACAGAGATGTTTTAATTCACAACCTCATCATCTATTCCTTCTCTCCTAGTCTCTTTCCCAATTGCTTCCACATCTGATGGATTTTCTCTATTTTCACATTTTTTAAAGCACTTTGTACTGTTATTTACTTATTTTTTGGTATTGATGAATGTTTGTTTATATTTATACTTTTATTGGTGCACTGTAATTACATATCACAGTGAGGTTCAAAGAGACACAAGCACACATGCACACAGCACTTGGTGTGTTTAACCCCTGGATCCCACCCCGCTACCTCCCTCTTCCCCGTACATGGTAGTGAGATTGGTAGGGACACCTTCATATATGGACACAGTATTATTTGAACTGTTTCCTTCATCAATTCTCCTTTCTCCACTCCCATCTTCCCTGCCCCAACCCCTTCCATTATTCTATTGCTCTTTTTTTTTTTCATCATTTATCCAAAGTCCCATTTGTTGCCTGTTTTCTCTGCCTATGAGAGAAAACATACAACACTTGACATTGTTATGCTGAGTGGGCTCACATGTATTTTTGACAGAGACAGGCAGACAAAGCTATGTGTGAGCTTTGGGTCTCCTGACTTTTCACCCCAGCAGAAGCAGGGTGACTTGGAGCCTGGTGACGTAGGGGAAGCGTCATCCTCCGTCTGGGAGGGACATTGGCCAGGAATGCCAGCAGGGTCCTGCCAGGTGAAGCCCCCACCCAGGCTGGATGAGCTCTGCCCTCACTCGCCCCAGGAAAGGCGGTCCTCTCAAATGCCCCACTCCAGGGTGACGTGAGCCCAAGCTGGCCATGTGAGCAGCTGCAGCCTGCATCTCACTTCCTCCCGAAAGCAGTGGGGACAAATGCCAGCCCTGGTAAGAGGCCCCAGGATGACCCAGCCATTTACCTCCTCTGTAGTCCCATCGTGAAGCAAAAAGGAATGGCTTCCCATAGCCGACTGCCTACACGTCCACCAGCCTTGAGACGATCTAGGCAGACACTCTGAGGGCCTGGGGTGGCTCTTTCCATGCTCCTGAGGACACTGGGCTCAGGGCCCTAAGCAGGTTGATGCTGGCTGTGGCCGGGGAGGCAGGACATACACCAAGGACATAGAGGCAAGAGCGGCTGAGCCAGATGCAGTGCATCAGAGCCCTGGAGCCAGCAGGAGAAGACGGAGCCCTTCCTCAGCACCACGGAGCCACGAGGCTGCCTGCGGGATCCTCTGGAGACCGCCGGCTTATGTGTAAGAGGTGCTGGGATAGCAGTGATAGCAACTGGTATGCAAATATTCTCACCCAAAAGCAGAGACTGCCTCGTCTCTGCCACGGCCAAGTTGTTTATATGACATTCGCCTCGCTGTTCTCAAGAACAAAAACATTAAGTTCATACTGTCCTCATCAGGGGCCAGACGGCCCCAGACAGGCCCTCCGGCTCCATTTGAGATCCTAGTACTTACTTAGTGGGTGACTCGGTAATCTCAGGCAAGCCCTCCTCACTTTTTTAAAATTAAAAAAAAAAAAGGTTAAACGTCTGTACTTTATAATCCCCAATAGTTACGCCAGGCAGTGTCTTAGGAGACAGAGGGACAGTGCTAAGTTAACAGACGAAATGTGCCTGTTTCTGCAGCTCCTATCTCCTAAACCTCAGATCTGTCATATTTTCTCCATTTTATAGCCAAGACAACTAGTATTTAGAGCATTTAAGTTGTGATGTATAAAATCTTCGCACATGATGCTCCAGCTACTAAGTCATTGCCTCTTAGTAGATGATAGATAGATAGATAGATAGATAGATAGATAGATAGATAGATAGATAGATAGAAAGAAAATACTGGGGACTGAACCGCGGGTCACTCTACCTCTGTGTTACAATTCCAGCTCTTTTTGTTTTTTATTTTGAAACAGGGTCTCACTAAATTGCTGAGGGTCTTGCTAAGTTGCTGAGTTTGGCCTCAAACCTGCGCCCCTCCATTACACCTGGCTCTTAGCACAGACTTTTCCTTTGGTACTGCTTTTCCTTTGTGCTGCTGGGCTTGGGGCTCTATAAGCCGGTTTATTTCGCCTTTACCAGCAGCTCCCTGGGAGGTCCTGCTCCCCGCCAGGGCTTTCTGGGGGGCTCCTCTCTGCTTCCGGGCTCTGTAAGCCTCACCCCAGCTACTTCTGCGGGCAGCCACTGTCTATGTCTGGAACCAACACTGGGCCCATTTTGCAGTTTTTGCAGCTCTCACAGACCCAGCCTCAGTGCCCTCTGAGACTCCAGCACCTGACTGTTGTCCTCACCTCAGAGGTCTGAGCTGGCACCGTGGGGCCTTCCTCTGTTCCAAGTTCCTCTGTGTCTTCCAGACCTCTGGTGGGAGCCACTTCCTAAAGTTGCTACCTTCCTGCTGTCTTAGCGTCTCTCTCTCCTTTCTCCTCTCTCCTTCCTCTGCAAATATCTCTTTAACAGTGCTTTATACCTAGTACTATTAAGTATTTAAAATCCTCCTGGTTGAAATCCCTGCTGTGGTTCCTGCCTGCTGTCTGGCCCTTGCCTGATGGCAGAACCAGGTTCCCTCACCGGTTCAGACGATCCCCCTGCCCACAGGATTTCCTGAGGGTGCAGATCAGTGGGAAAGTGTGTTGCATCTGATCGCTGAGCCTTCTAAGAAAGCCTGGCTCACCCTCCTTCATAGGGCAGGAGAAGGACAATATCCAGTGACTGGTCTTCATGGAGGGCCCCTTTGCTGAAAAGTGATGTCTGTCTGCAGTGGTACCCTTGCCTGCCCACGACCCTGCGGAGGGTCACTGATGTCAGCTTCTATTTAGTGTCTATCCTGTAGCTATTTCCTACTTCTTTCCTGCAAATGAGACCTGGGACTTGGGTCAGACAGAGGTCTCTGATCTTGGGTAAAGAAGAACCTTCTTCTTTATCTTCTAAATCATGATTGGTCTAAGCCAGCTACTGTGAACGCCTGCCCCTCTTTGTCAGTAACTGGGCATGTGAATCAGTTATGGCCAGTGAGATGGAAAGACAGAAAGAGAAACAGACAGGGGCTTCAGTGTGGCGGAAGTTGCTGCCACAGCCCTTCCCTCTGGGGTGGAGCTCTGGCAGCCATCTTGGGACCATGAGCCGGCAAATCCAAGAATAAGCGTCAACAGCTAAGGGAAGCAAAGCAATGAGTTAGAAAAAGCCAGGATTCTTCACCACAGCCCTCGATAGTCTTGGTTGCTACTGTTTGCTACCAAAGCGTTCCCAAGGCATACAAAATAACTGTTCCTAAGGGACACAGCGCAGCCACATGATCATCACCTGTCGGCTCTCATGCCTGCAGCTGTAGGCTGCACCAGGGAGAGGCAGTCCCCACCCCACAGCTGTGGTCCTTGGAGGCTCTGCAGTGGTGGCTCCTAGCGCAGTCTTCAGAGCAGGAGGGCATATAAATAAAAGACCTGACGTCTTATAGGCTAGTCAATATTTATTCTGCCCCAACAGAGCAATCAACGGGAAGAAACAGAGAGACTATAAAATGCCTCCAGCCTGGAGGCCAGGGGCTTCTCCGTGTTCTCCCTGCAAAGCAGTCCTCACTCAGCACAGCAGCTGGTGGAGACCTGGGGAAGGAAGGGGCCGGGGCACTGTGGTCCAGGAGGGCCGGGACACCGTCAGTGTGGCGGAGACATGGAAACAGTGCAGTGCTCAATGCAGTGGTCATGGGTGGCTTATCTCAAATGCAGGGCAGGAAACAGGGTCCCTTTGTTTCCAGAGGCCACTCTGCCCTCTCCCCTTAGAGGATCTCATGGGAAAACCTGCACTTGCAAGGGCAGCGATTGTGGGGGCTTTATAAAGCCTTTGGAGGCGTGTGTGTGTGTGTGTGTGTGTGTGTGTGTGTGTGTGTGTGTGTGTGTTGGAAAACATATTCGAGGCTCCGGCTCCCCTTCGCCCTCACTGTTCCTTGTCACGTGATCTTGCCTGCATGCTACAGAGTTTGCCACTTTCTGCTCCTTCATGTGGACTGTTTGGTTCTTCTTCATTTCCACATTTTTGTTTTGTTTTGTTTTTAAATCTCTCTCCCTCTTACTCAGTGTCTTAGTACATTCAGACTGCTATAACAAACTACATGAAACCGAGCGGCTTACAAACAACAGAAGTGTATTACTCATAGCTCTGGGGGTGGAGAAGTCTAGGATGGAGAACCAGGCAGACTGTCCAGTGAGGACCCTCGTCCTTGCAGAGGGCCCCTTTCTCACTGTGTGCTCACAGGGCGGGAGGGGCAAGCTGGCTCTCTGGGGTCCCTTTTAAGAGGGCACTAATGTAGCTGGGTGTGGTGGTGCACACCTGTAATCCCAGTATTTGGGAGACTGAGACTGGAGGATTGCAGGTTCAAGGCTAGCCTCAGCAACTTAGTAAGACCCTGTTTCAAAATAAAAAATAAAAGGGGGCTGGCAGTGAAGCTCAAAAATACAATGCCCCTGGATTCAATCTCCAGTACCACAAAAAAGGGAGGGGGCACTAATGCCATTCAGGAGATCTCTACCCTTACTTCCTAATCACCTCCTAAAGGCCTGACCTCCTGGAAGCATTGCACTGGGGACTAGGTTTCAGCACAGGGATAAGGAGGTCTTCAACACTTTTAGACCATAGCACCCTCTGTCCAACTTAAACAGCTATCTGCTGTTTTCTTTGAACAGGTTCTTAAAAATGTCTATGTTCCCCCTGCACTACTGAATCAGTCCCCAAATCATTTGCCTGGTACTGAGATCCCTCTTGCCTCTGCCCTCAGTGTCTGGCCTGGCCTTGATTCCTCCCTTACATACCGACGGTGTGCTCACCTAACCCAGTCCAGCAAGGCTCAGCTTAGACACCTCCTGTGCTTCCCTCCATCTCTGATTTCCGTCACGGCCTTTTACTGGGAGAGAGCTTCCCTGCCTTTGGACCATTGTCACACTTTACACTCATTGCACTAGAATCACTAGGATTTTCTGCCTTGCGTCTGTTTTCTTCCCTTTCTCTTACATAATAGATCAGTGATTGTCAGCCGGGCATATTTGGCAATATCTGGAGATATTCTTGGTTGTCACTACTCTGGTGATGCTGCTGGCATCTGTTGGATAGAGGCCAGGGATACTGTTTTAACCATCCCACAATGCATGGGACACCTCCTTCCCTTACACACACAGCAGAGAAGTACCCAGCCCCAAATCCACAGTCAGAAAACCCTGTTCATAAACTCCCTAGAAACAGAAACCACATTTTCTATTCTTCTTGTTCCCAATAGTATGCCAATTTGGAGCAGAATCTTGTTTGATTTTTTTAAGTGAATGATGATAAATGTTTAACATACATGTATATATCTTGTTTTGAATCAGCATATAGATACCTACTGCACAGAAAGGGACGTCTCATTGGTATTACCCACATAATCTTCCCATTAGCCACCGCATGCATTGCCTAGGAGGGCTGGTGGCCAAGATAATCCATCATTGATATTCTCCAAGGCTCTCCTACATTGCTGGACCCCATAAAGCAGAGTCCCAGCTCATATTCTCTCAAATCCTTATCGAAATTCCTTCTCTAAGCTATCCTTTAGTACATTATGTTTTCTGTCTTTATAGAGGGTCAATAAAAGAGGCGCTCTGTTGAACAGTGTTTCTGACTCTTTTGTGGAACTTCAGCTGGCAATATTTCATGCACTTGTGGCATTGCAAGGTGACCTGAATGTGACAAAGTTCTCTGTCTCACTCTGTACTTTAACAGAGGACCCATGGGAGGGATTTCTACCCAGTTTAATTCCAGGAAAAGGTTTTGTCTCAATAGATGAATATGTATGCTTTGTATTGTCAGAAAACAAAATTCAATGCAAGCCAACAGGCCTCTCTTTTTGGCTTAGCCATCAGAAAAGTTAGAATCAAATTAAATGCCCTAGTGTGAGTATCTGCTCTATTCAGGTGTCTAAAACTATCTATTTCTTTTGCTTTCATCAGCAAGTCTGTTACCCTTAAATGCTTTCTCCTGCACCGTGCAGGAGAATTCTTTCAGCTGCCTTAAGTCTCATGGAAGTAAGTAGGATACAAATCTTCACTTAAAAAAAAAATGCAAATTTCTTAATGTCATTGCAAGCCATCTTCTGTGGAGTCTGAAGGGCCTGGGCTCTAGGCGGAGGCAGCCTGGATTGGAATTCCGGCTGTATCATTTATCATCTGTGTAACCTTGGGTTTGTTATTTAGCGTCCCTTGAAATCATAATAGTGGCATCGTAGGGCTGTTGAAAGGATCAAATAAGAAATGATACATCAATGGAAGTCCCTTTCTTTGTCTGCACATAAGAGGTGCTTAATCCATGTACTTCCTGTTTCAATACCCAGCCAGGCCTACCAAACCTGCAGCTTTGTATCTATTCTGGTTAATGTCTGTATCAGTCATGTTCCAGTAATGATAACAATTTTACCCTCTAACATTCATCCATACATTTGTCATTTACCTTCCCATTTGAAAGTAATGTTATTGACAGAAAGTCATCGCTCTCCTTTCCTGTGATTTTAATTGGGAAGGTAAGTTTAGGTGAACAACAGCAACACACTCCGCTTTGTGGGGAGGGCCGCGCTGGCCTCTGGTGGGCCGTGGGGGAGGCTGTTCTCAGATCCTAGAGCTGTGTGCGCTTCTGCCACTAAAGCTTATGGTTGGCCTTGAGGTTTTTCACTGTAAGATAGAGAAGTGGCCCAAAGAAGCCTATTTGGTTTTCTTCTTGCCTTGGGATACCATGGATCTCAAACCAAGGAAGAGCATGAAGTATTCCACATGTCTTTATCATTAAACAGTTTCTATTGTTTAGAAGTCCTGAGGCCCTAGGGAAAGTTAAAATAATGCAATGACCCCATTTGAAAGAAAGAAAAATAAACCTCTTAAATTTTTAGAGTAGTTTGAGTCTCACAATTCCTTGGGATAAAAGGAGTGAGAAAATAGACTGAGAGAGACCCGGGGGCTCCTCCTGGCCCCAGAGTGGCTGTTTCTGCAGGGCTAGTTCCAGTCTGGTGTGATCTTGCCCGTGGTATGCACACCCTAAATTACTAAAACTAGGACTCCAAAGCCAGAGACATTTACACTCTTTACTGAGTTGAGGAGGGGGTTTGGGATGAAAGTTAATAAAACTTTCAGAGTTGTACTGTCCAATGTGGTCACCCCTGTCCACATGTGACTCTTAAGTGGGAAATCTGGTTCATGAAAAGACAGTTGTAGCCAGGCATGGTGGTGCACGCTTGTAATCTCAGCATTCAGGAGGCTGAGACCGGAGGATCTGGGTTCGCGGCCAGCCTCAGCTACCTAGTGAGGCCCTCTGCAACTTAGTGAGACCCGGTTTCAAAATAAAGAATAAAAAATAGAACTGGGGGTGTAGCTCGGAGGTAGAATGCCCCTGAGTTCAATCCCCAGTACTGCAAAAAAAAGAAAAGACAGTTATAAAACTCAGTTCATCGTTTGTGTTAACCACAGTTCCGATGCTAAACGGCTGCCTGTGGCCAGCGGCGCCCGTCGTAGACAGCTCAGATGCAGGACATTGCCATCATTGCAGAAAGATGTATCCAGCAGCTCTAGAGCCACTTTCTTCCTGCATGGGAACCGAAGCAAAACAGAGGCATTGCTGCACGTGAACCGTTACTTGGATAAGCGTTCTTTTCAGAGGAGGGGCTTTGCGTGGGGCTTTCGGTGGTGCCCCCCCCAGCCTTGCTTTTACTGGCGCTTGCACAGTTCAGAGCTGGTTATCACAGTCAGCAGGGGGCCCTGGAGCACCTGGCAGCCTTCCTTTGCCCCAAATGTGCATGGACATTTATGGGTGTGACTCAGTTCCAGGAGACTGGGTAGGTGAGCTTAAAAACCTCAAGGAAGTATTGCCCTCTAGTTCCTTATTTATTTTCTCAAATTGAGTTCACCTTCTAGCATGGCTCATGGTGAGAAGTCCAGAATCTACTCCAAACAGGAAGGGGCAAGGGAACATTGAGATTCCTGAAGGAGCCGGGAGTGGTGGCACATGCTTGTAATCCCAGCATTTGGGAGGCTGAGACCAGAGGATCCTGGTTCACGGCCAGCCTCAGCAACCTAGTGAGGCATTCCACAACTTAGTGAGACTCGGTTTCAAAATAAAGAATAAAAAATAGGACTGGGAGCCGGGCGTGGTGGCGCATGCTTGTAATCCCAGCATTCGGGAGGCTGAGACCGGAGGATCCGGGTTCGAGGCCAGCCTCAGCTACCTAGTGAGGCACTCCGTAACTTAGTGAGACTCGGTTTCAAAATAAAGAATAAAAAATAGGGCTGGGGGTGTAGCTCGGAGGTAGAATGCCCCTGAGTTCAATCCCCAGTACCGCAAAAAAAAAAAAAAAAAAAAAAAAAAAAAAGATTCCTAAAAGGGAGGCTGAGAGAAGAGGATTGTAGGTTCGTTGTAGGTTCGAAGCCAGTTTCAGCGACTTAGTAAGACCCTGTTTCCAAATAAGAAATAAAATAGGGCTGGGAGTGTACCTCAGAGATAGAATACCCCTGGGTTCAATCTCCAGCACTTAAAGAAAAAAAAATTGTGAAAGGCCAAACTTACCTCTTTGGAAATTGACTGCAAGAAATTAAAGTATCCCCCAAATAAATGATTGGGTGCTTACGTGGCTTCTGAGTTCCCAGGGAGTTTTCTATTTTATATAATCTTGGTATGTAAAAATATACAAACCAAGTTCTTTCACTGTTACCCTCTAGTCCCTGAATCCCCAGAGGCTCCTAGCTGACCTTGACTTTTCTTCATTTGCTGCTTCTCCGGAGGCTCTGGCACAGGGACAGAGCGTCGCTGGGGCACCTGCATGGAGCCTTTGAAGCTTAGAACAATCTTTTTTTTTTCCTGGTCCCAAAATAGCGCCTCTGCGATCACCCCCGGTGTCCGGGCTGTCGCTCTCCCAGGCTCCTGGCTCTGCTTCTCCCTGTTCTGATAATGTCTGGCACACCAAATGCTGTCTCTTTCCCTCACCTCTAACTCTGCACTTCCCCCACCCGCTTTATTAATAATATCACCACCGCCACCACCTCAAAGCTCTCACCATGTGCCAGCAACTGGACCAGGGCTTTGCAAGTGTGAACTAGAATGAATCTCACCTCCCCTGCAGCTACCACCTCTCTCACCTGGACCATCGCAAAGGCTTCCCAACGGTTCTCGTTCTTCAGTCTGCTCTCCATGGATACGCCAGAAAGATTGGTGAAAATGTGAGCTGAGTCAGGTTCTTTCCCCATGTCCCACTGTTCTCTTCTGACTCAGAGCAAAAAACCAAAGTCTTTACCCTAGGTGATCAGCTCACCTTCCAGGAGTGCTCTGCCTCCATTTCCTACCTTGCTCTCATCTGGCCACACTGGCCACAGGGCCTTTGCACTTGTGTTCTCTCTGCCAGATAGCTACATGGCTTGCTCCTTTGTCTCCTTTGAGTCACTTTTACTCTGAGAACACTTTCTCAGTGAGGACTTCTTACTTAAAATTATGCACGCATGCACAGGCACACACACACTCTATCTTTGTAGCATCATTATCATGTCATATTCTATGTATGTATATATGTATGTATGTATGTATGTATGTATGTCAGTGTCTCCCAATTAAGAGGCTAGGTGCTGTTAGAATAGGGATGTTTTTGTGTTTTATTTACTAGTGTATTTCCAGCTCCTAGCATGGTACCTGGTGCATAATGAGGAGCATATTTTTGAACCAGTGAATTAATTCTTGTATATCCTTGGATTGCAGTTAATTCCTGTTTTATATATAGAGAAAATGAAGCTTCAGGTCCAGCAATCTGTCTGAGACTGCACAGCTGGTCCCCTGTGACCTCAAAGCTCAGGTGTGTCACCCAACACATGCCCCCACCTGTGACAGTGACCACCGTCTTGCTTAGAGCCTTCTGGGGAGTTCTCAACAACCATCACACGGCACCCTTCACAGACCACTGGCCTCTTCAAGGAAAAGGGCCTCCAGCAGAGCCTTCCAGCCTCCACAAGAGCAAGTCCAGGGAGTTCCCAAGATGCCCGGCCACCATCAGGCAGAACTTCTAGAAATCACAGCACTTCCTTCTGACTAGGGTCAGTAAAACTCCAAAAGCACAGATTCCCCCCAGACCCCAGGTGCAGGCCGCCACTGTCCTGGGCAGGTCAGCAGCAGGGTAAGGTGCCGTGCCACCACACACAGTAGGAAATGACAAGTTCAACCTTTTATTCTGATTTGGAATGGAGGCCGAGGATTCCAGCAAAGAAACACTGGACTTGTAGCACATTTCTCTATGTTATGGTTAGGGGGTTGGGTTTTAATTTATTCTTGGTTAGAAATGTAGAGAAGAAAGAAAAGTGTTTCAAGTATTAACTATTGAACAGGTGTGACCAAAAATTAACTTTGTTCTTTTTAAGAAAGAATTTTTTTTTTTTTTGGAATGGTGGTGAAAAGTGCATCGCATAAATGTACCATGTTGGCCGCTCTGATTGTGCAGCTCGGTAGTGTAAAGTACGTCCACATTCCTGCATAATGGGACTCCATCTTGCACAACTGAGGCTCAGTACCTGAGGCACACTTCTCCTTCCCCCAGCCCTGGCCGCTGCCGATCTACTTTCTGTCCTTATGAATTTGACTACTCTGGGCACCTCACACACGCGGACTCACGGCGTTCTTCTTCTTGTGACTGGCGTACCTCACTTTGTGTGACGTTCTCCAGCTTCGTGGGTATCACAACACGGGTGGGTACACTTTGTGTGTGTCGCTGGGGACCAACACTTTTGAAATCTGATTTGGTGTGTTATTCATTGTATTGAGCTGGGTATAAAGGCCAGAGGCTATTTTCAAAGATGTTTGTTTTTTATAAGTATTTTGTCTGCATTTATAATAGGTAAAAAAAAAAAAAATAGTGCTTTGTTTACAACCACCCTGTTCAAACAGCAAGGCTTGCCACAGAGCAATGCTTTTCTATTTAATTATACCTTTCCATTAAAATACAATCACTTATTAAAACATTAATCATCGATAAATAGAGAACACATTTAAATAAGGTAGGTAATGCCCTGTGCGCCCTAGAGCAGCGGTCCTTACAGTGTGTCCTAGAATCTGGGTCCTCAGAGTTGCGTCAGGGGCGCTGAGGAGGGGACAGGGGGCCTCCTCCAGCCTCCCCGGCTCTAAGCACAGCAGCTCCGGTTAACATATCCCATTGTGGGTCCTGGAGGATATTTTATTTGAATAAGAAAGGCTCCATAAACTGGGTGTGGTGTCACATGACTGAAATCCCAGTACTTGGGAGGCTGAGACAGGAGAACAGGAGATTCAAGGCCAGCCTCAGCAACTCAGTGAGAACCTCAGTAACTTAACACGGCCCTATTTCAAAATAAAAAGGGGGTTGGGGTTTTAGTTCAAAGGTAGAAAGTCCCCAGTATGCCCTTCTCCCCACCCCCAAAATAAAAGTGCTCCATACTGTTTTGTTATTAGTGCTGTCCACCAAATATTCTGTTCTCCAGCCTTCCAGATATGGGGTAGAGTTGTAGTCCCCGACTCTGGAGTGGCTGAGTGGAACCACGTGACTGAGCCTGGCCAGTGAGCGTGCCCTTCTGGTTTGGGGCATTTCATTGTTGATGATGCAAGACCCTCCAGACCACGCCCACCCCTCTCTAAGTTCCTCCACAGAGATCCTGGCAGTGTTTCTGGTGGTGGCCACTCTATCAACCTGAGTCCCAGGGAAACCTGAGGAGGAAGACACAGAGCAGTGGCCTCCATGAATAGTCAGCATGGGGCGTAAGTAATCCTTTCTTGTTTGAAGATGCCGAGGTTTAGGGGATGATTTGTCATTGCAGCGTAACCCAACCTACTCTAACTAATACGCATAGCTTGTAAAACATGTGAAAGTCACCATTTTGGATAATATGGATGTTTATATTATCACCTCCCACCACGCTCGACCCCTGCCCGCGGGGGCCCAGTGAGAGAGAGGCGACAATAATGGTTGCTGGTTCAAGCTTCTTTATTGTTCTCCCTCTAACAGGAAGAGAGCTAAGCTATAAGCCTAACAGCAAGGGGAGGGGGAAACTTGGAACCAATCATAGAGGTGACCATGAGGCTACTGCATGCCCCTCTCTAGTTCTCCTATGCATGCACTATCTGTCCACCAGCTCTGACGTACTGGTGCATGCGCCCCGACGTGGTACAGCCCTCCTCCAGGAAGGTTATCACCTGTCAGTCATCCAGCAGTGGCTGCCTCTGGCACCTTGCCAGGCGCCATCTTGGGCTAGGCCTCCCCGGGCCTGCCGGGCAAGACCCTGACATATATATTGATTCAAACATACATACATACATACTGGGGATTGAATCCAGGGGCATCTACCTCTGAGCTACACCCCCAGCCCTATTTTATTTATTTCGAAACCAAGTCTCACCAAGTTGCTGAGACTCTCACTAAGTTTTTGAGGCTGGCCTCAAATCTGTGGTCCTCCTATCTCAGCCTCCCAAAATCTTAGATTACAGGCATGTGCTACCATGCGCAGCTACCTCTTCATTAATTTTTAACTCTTCTTAAATCATTTAATCCAGTGTCTCTCTCTGTGACCTTGAGTTGGACTCCGATTTATCAATCCTGTCTTCCTATCTGAGGCTTCCCCTCCATGCTTGACTGGGACTCAGGGAATTTTAGCAAATAGTTAACTTTTGTGGCTTTGAACTGCAGATTTGAACTTTCTCCAGGAGGAGAATCTTTTGTCTCGGGTTTCCTCATTCTGCTGGTGCTGCTCAGTAATCCTTCTTCCTCACTGGAGATTCTCACCTTGACTGTTTACAAGAGGGGAATAATTACGCTTCCATTTCTTCTCCAGCTTCCTGGCTGGGTAGGAGTGTGTGGGGAGAGGAACAGAGACAGGGAGACAAGAACCAGTAGGAGAAGCAGACCCGGAATCTGTTTTTTGTGTTTGTTTGTTTGCAGTTGGGTTACATTGCTGGCCCCTTTTTATAATCATGGGCTTCTAGGTCGGCTTTTTTCAAAGGGTGGTCTTCCCACATCAAAATCATGAGATCAAAATGTATTAAAAATGCATCACCTGCTGTGAATATCTGAATATCCTGGTGATTCCCATGTATGCTAACGTTTGACAAACACGGCTATAAATCATTCTATGCTCCCTCTTTGATCATGTAGCATCAAAAAATTCTCTCTCTTTGTAATATCCGGGGATGCCATTTGTTCAGCCTGGTCTCAGTATCCAAATTACTGTGTGTTAAAAAGAAAAAGAAAAAAAAGTAACAATCTGCAGCCCGTCTGCTTCAAAACTCACCTTTTTTCAATATGTAAACAGTGTCGATATTTTGAAATAGAAAATAAAGTGGTGTGTTCACATTTTGCACATTTATCCCTTCTATCCTTTAAATTGTTGCATTCTTAATTTGGAAAAGAAAAAGGCAATGGCAATAAGTGACCATGAGGATGTGGAGGCAGGATGAGGGGCTGGTCCTGACCCCAGATTATCACGGAAGCAAGATGATGTCAAGTAACATCAACTACTGATTATGTGTCAGACATCGTCTCATGCAGTCTTTGTAACTGCACTTTGAGGAGGGAATACTTTTTTTTTTTTTCCCTTAGAATGAGGACTCTGTTCAGAAGGACACCTTTACCTAGATTGGCTTATGATTAATTTATAAGATTGACCACAGGTTATAGTATGGAACCCGAGCTGCAGACTAATATTTCCTCTGGAGAGGACTTCCTGGTGAGGGGGAGAGCCCCTTCCAGTATGGTGCTATTTCATTTGGTCAAAGTAGGTCAGAGGAACGGGGCAGAATGATAGTGGGTCCTTTATTAGAAGCTGCGTTTGACTGAGGAAATTAAAGTAGGATGAGGGCAGAACGATCAAGCCATAGTGTTGCTGTCACCTGGATAATATAAGGACACTCTACCGAGGCGGGGACACTCACAGTTCCTATATGAAAGGCCACCAAGATGGGTTGGTCAACAGAGACCATTTTAGTAATACTGAGCACCTGGAAAGAATTCTCTATGGGGCTGCATTTTTAATCCAGGTTCCTGCAGAGGGAGGAGGGGTAGGGTGGGAGGGAACCAAGCTGGAAGGGTGCATCCTCTAGTTCACGGTCATAATCATCAGAAAGGGCCGATTCAGGTTTATTCACTCTGCACCCACCGGAAAGTGTTTCAGAGTTTTCATAGCAGGTGCTGGCTCCGTGAACCCACACAGTCAGCCTCATGCCTAATCTTTCCTATTTCTTTATTCAGATATTAATTTAATTGGATGGAGAGTCCCCCTCCCTATCTTTATCCTCTCCAGCAAATCACCCACTGTGGGGACATAACAAATGCTTATTAATAATAATGATAACTGTTGTGTTTTCTATCCTTATGATAAATTGCCATTGGAGGAAAAATGCTCTGTGATAATATGTGTCAACTTTTTAATGAAAACTACTGTATGGAGTATCTGCTGAGAGTTGTTTGGATGTTAAGTTATTAGGATACCCTAGCGCTAATTTTTAGGAATTGATGCATACTTCTGTCGAGTGGCTTCGGAGCACCTGAGCTCCTGCAGCAGGCGGGACTCTACCTCGGAGGCGTTGCGACTTGGCATGCAGGGGGCCTCCCCATTAGCTTCAACAGCTTCTTGTGGTGCGGATGCTTCGCTGATTGAGTCGTGTACATCACTCAAATTCGTTGTGATGGTTTACACTTTAATCGTTCTCTCACGGTAATATAATGGTAATTGGTGTCGTTTAATCTACTGTGCTGTTTAATGCCCTGAGACTTCTGGGGATTTCACACAAGCCATCAAACATTCGCCTACACTAGTTATTTGCTCTGTGAAAGAAGGGTCTTCTTTTTCCTTAGGCATCCCAGGGTGTGTTGTGTGTGTGTGTGTGCGCGTGCGCGCGCGCCCAGGGGGGTTCTACCACTGAGCTACACCCATATCCCCTTTTATTTTGGATCAGGATCTTGCTAAGTTGCTAAGACTGCCTCAAATCTGCAATTCTCCTGTCTCAACCTCCCAAGTACTGAGATTACAAGTGTGCACCACCCCATCCAGTTCACCTCAAATATTAAAGAAGCAGGATGAAGTAAATTCATCTCACTGGGTGTGTCCTGAACTGGAGAGAGGGTTTCTGGTTGTCTAAAGTCTTTGGTACTTTAAGGCCTTTTCCATTTCCCCAAGGAATCTTTTAAGTCGCTGAATTAATTTACTCCTGAGCTTTTCTCTGTTGCTGTGATTCCTAATTCTCCCCAACCTCAGGCACTAGGGTGAGAGGCCGAGATAAGCTAAGAAGAGAGGTGAAGGGGCATTCTTCCTTAAATTAACCTCTGCTGGGACCCTGCTCTGGGTGCACAAATGACTTTTAAAAATGAAACACAAAACCCATCAATTCTTAGAATTTACCAAATGACAACAGAAAACAAACAAACAAACAAACAACAAATAAAAACAGACAGATGAAACAAGGAGAGGGCATGGATGGAGGAATGAGAGGAAAGGTCAGGCTCTTAGCTCTGACCTGGCTCTGTGCAGGTTACCCTTGAACTCAGTCTGCCTTCTGAAGCCCCCATCACTCCTGCAGCACAGAAACGTCAGTGCAGCACCTCATGAAAACCAATATTGTGTATCACCCTCCCGTGGAAATAAATGATCCTCACAGAATGGGGGAATAAACTCGCCAGGAACATAAATAACCATTATGAGCACCTCTGCATGACTGCGGGGTATTGGATCCAGAATCTGACAAAACATTAGGAAGATTTGTAAATGGCTGTGGCTGTAGAGGTGACAACCGGCAAACCACACATGCCCGGCATTTAAAGATATATCTTATTTTCGTCAAAACGGAGCACTTAACCTTGATCTTTCCTTTCTTAAATGGAAAAGAACCCATCTTCCAGTGAGCACCCACACTCTCCACGTGCAGACATGGCGCTGGAGGGGAGGCAGCGGGTCCCTGTCCTGGGAGGATGACGGCTGTTCAAAGGTACTCTTTGCAGATGGGGACGCGGGAGAGCAGGACAGGTGCTTTTGCCAGGCCTGGCTCTCTGCCTCCTGGAAGAACTTCAGCATACAGAAAGAGCAGGCTGCAAACCCAGCTGCGTTAGTGGTGGAGTGGGGACACGGTGAAGCCGGCTCCCTCAGTCAAAGGCAGAAGATTTCTTAAAAAAAAAAAAAAAAAAAAAAAAAAAGCATGTATTAAATGTATATACTAATGGAGTCCAGCATGATATTTCCATACACATGTATACTAATCAAATCCAATCTTCCCTCTCCCACCCCCCTCCCCACCCCCTGCCCAATCTTCGGTAGTCGCTATCCTACTCTTTAACCTTCACATATGAGCAACAGGACAAGGAACCTGGCTTTCTGTGTCTGACTCATTCCACCTAACACAATGTCCTCCAGGTCCATCCATTTTGGTGCAAATGACATGATTTCATTCTTCTTGTAGCTGAATAATACTCCATCATGTGTATGTGTATACATATATATCACATTTATATAACATATATAGAAATTATACATTTTCCGTATCCATTCATGTGTTGATGAGCGTCTAGATTAATTCTTAGTACCGTAGACATGGGCGTTGTGCCGGTCTCTCTTCAGTATGCTGATTTAACTTCCTTTGGCTACATACCCCAAAGTGGGAAGCTAGATCATATGGCAGATCTATTTTTAGTCTTCTGAGGAACCTCCATATTGTTCTCCACAATGGCTGTACTAATTTACATTCCCATCAAGAGCATTGAAGAGCTACTCAAAGGCAGAATATTTCTTACATCAGTTAAGCAGAATCTTTGTTCTTTTCTGCTTTTCTTTCTTTCCCTGGCCATGAACAGCAACCAAATCTGGCCCATTTCCAGCGTACCTGCCACCATCTTCCCCTCCCACAGGTGTAGCAGATCTTACTAGCAAACTGGCTTTCCTTCCACTGAGCCGACACCCATGCACACCAGCAGCTTTTGACCAACAGCAGAAGCTGGTATTCAGGATGAAGTAAACCCCATAGAACTGTGTCTCTCTTAACCATGGTTTCTTCTTAGCTCACCACACATCATAGATAACCAAAAAAGGTGTCTTGGGTGAATGAAGGATGATGATTAGTGGCATGATACATTCAGTCAGAAACTTACAAGTAATTTTGGAGGAGAGAAGACAATATTCTAAGGTATGTTTGAATTTTTAATGTGCTTTAGTTGATCTGTTCCATTCTTTGCCTCATTCATTTCCAGAGTGTTATATAACTAGCTATAGTTGGAAACTAGACGATTTGATCCATTTAGATGCTACTATTCTAAGAAACAGACAATATATTTGAGTGTCATAAAACAGTAACCAATGTCAGCTAATAAAACATCTTAATAACATCAAAGTGATATTTGCTCATTATAGAAAATTTGAAGGAAAAAATAAAGTCAAAAAAATCAGAAATCACAAATAGTTCATCTCAAATATCCAAATGTTTAAAATTTTTAACCTGCTTTGTAAATACATGAATATATCTTTAAACGAATTTATTTCCTTCCTTTCCTTTCTTTTTTTCTTTCTTACCCTATCTCTCCTTATTTAGGCAAAATTAAGATCATGCTATGTATAGTTTTGCAACCCATATTTTTTCATTTAAAAATACATTCTGAACAGCTTTCAGATAAATGTCTACAATTTAGTGCTCAGAAATGAATTTCTAGTTTTTCATCAGAATGCAATTTTCTTGTTGAGGTCAAATGCTGGATAGTAACAAACCAGCATCTTTTGGAAAATGTTTTCACATAAGGCATTAAAAAAAGAACTATGAAATTTTCTTCATCCCCACTACCCTCTCCTACAATAACTTAGAAGTTAAAAATTTCTACTATCATTGAGATGACATTTAAATATCAATAATTCTATTGGAAGGAAGTTTCTGGTTGTGTATAACAGGGAGGCTCTCAGCTGTTCTGTGAAAGAAATGAACATTGGTCTTTCCCAGAGGCTTTTTCTAAATTGGAATGATCCTGCAAGCAGGAGAACAGAGAACAATGTTCTCTCCTCACTGGGAGTACCGGTGACCTGGGACCCACCACCCTCTCTGGATGGAGACTGGCTCTGAATTTTAAACAGGCCACTCCTAGCCACTCCAGGAAAGCCAAAATGATGATGCCCGGAAATCACATCAAAACTGGCCCAGAGCCCTCAGCGCCTCTCCGAGAGCCGACCTCCCCTGCAGGGTGACAAGACCAGTTGGACCTAAAAATCACTGCTTCAGTCTGCCAGGGAAGAGGAAATCTTCAGATGGTAGATTTTATGGAGAAGATGCTTCAAAGAAACCAGAACTAACGAATGGGTTGATTCCATTCTGTGCCATTAAACCCAGAGCTGAAGCCCGCAGACATAGAATACCAGGACAAGGGACCATGCACAGGGCTGCTTTTAGCTTGGCGATTTCTCCTCTGAAGCCTGACAGAGTGTAGGCTGAGGGCCAGGCATGCCTTTGGCTCTTGGCTTGAGCTGCCTGTTTGATCACACAATGGTGCTACGTTTCACATATCCAAGGTTACCTCTGTGATGCTTTTGCTCACAGGGAGGGCTATGCCTAACTAACCTGGCCCCTAAAAGCAGCTACCACCTGCTCAAATGATTTCTGAGCAAGGAGATTGTCCAAGGACTACTGGCCGTCTTTCCAGTGGCTCATAACCTGAGCAGGCCACAGCCTTAACCTCTTCTGCTGCTAAGAAATTGTCTCTGGCCTTGGCTTCAGTGAAAGTGAACTCTCGCCCTTGTGAAACTCTCCCTCTGCACCCTTAACTCAAGCATTTCTATCTTGGCAAGAGCTTGCTTAATTACTGGCAACAGAAACCTACTCAAGCTAGTTGGAGAAAAGGAATAAATAGTATTAAGATACAGGGCTGTCTCGCAGAATCCAAGGACAGAAATACAGCTGGGTCTTATGGGGACCTGGGATTTCAAACATAGAAGTTAGCATTTGATGTGAGTAATCAAACCAAAGAAATAAACAATGAAACATCAAGAAAGTGATGACAAAAGAAATTTAGTAACATTGGCTTAAGCAATCAAAAGACTTATTTTTCTCATAAAATAATATCAAAGTTAGGCAGTCATCCACATTATTAGGAATGTAGGAGTGTTCTTCTTTTCTTATTTGTGCGTTGAAGTTATATATCATAATGAGGTTCAGAGTGGTAGAAACATGCATGCACGCCGGGCATGGTGGTGCACGCTTGTAATCCCAGCATTCGGGAGGCCGAGACCGGAGGATCCGGGTTCGTGGCCAGCCTCAGCTACCTAGTGAGGCATTCCGCAACTTAGTGAGACCCGGTTTCAAAATAAAGAATAAAAAATAGGGCTGGGGGT
>PVLC010004630.1:0-55363 GCA_004027655.1 Graphiurus murinus | reverse complement strand
ATGTGTTTCCTTCCAGATCCCACCTGCTCCTCCCTAAGCATAATATTGAAGTTGGTATTGATAACTTCCCATATGAACATAGCATTATTTGAACTCTTTCCTATATCAAGTCTTTTCTTTCACCTCCCCACCTCCCTCCCCAAGTGCCTTTCCTCTATTCTACTAGTATCTTCACCTCATTTATCTTATGTCCCTTTTGCTCCCAATTTCTCTCTAGCTTCCACGGATGAGTGAAAACATATGGCCCTTCACTTACTGAGACTGGCTCATCTTGCTTAGCATAATATTCTCTAGTACCATCTATTTTCCTGAAAATGACATAATTTTGTTTTTATTTATGACTTAGTAGAAATTCCATTGTGTGTATATACCATAGTTTTGTAATCCATTCATTTGTTGATGGACACGACAATTTGTGTCCATACTTTGGCTATTGTAAATTGTGCTGCTATAAACATGGATACACGTGTGTAACTATAATATTCTGACTTCGATTCCTTTGGAAACATCCTCAAGAGTGGCATGGCTGGGTCATATGGTGGTTCCATTCTCAGTCTTTTGAGGAACCTCCACACTGATCTCCATAGCAGCTGTACTCATTTGCAATCCCACCAACTGGGTATAAGAGGTCCTATTTTCCTACATCCTCACCAGCATTTTCATTGTATTCTTGATCACTCCCATTCTAACTGGAGTTAGATGAAATCTCAGTGTGGGTGGGATTTTTTTATCCTGGTGGTTGCAAGACGACTGCCACCCATCCAAGCATAGTGCCTGCATCCCAGTCTTGAAAGGGTTGAAAGTGAAAAAGGAATGTTGGAAATATCTAACCCTTTAGAAAGCTCTCCTGTAGTTTTTATCCACTGACTTCTCATTGGCCAGAATATAGTCAAATGGTCACTCCTAGCTGAAAGAATGACGGAAGCTATATTTTTTAAAGTAGACGTATTGCTACCTAGGGAACAATCAGATTTCTGCTGCTAAGAAAGAAAAAAGGAAGGGTTATTGTGTAACAGGTATCTCCTGTAGCATAAATGTCCCCCAAACCAAATGTCTCTGCTCTTCGATGTCTAGGGCTTCAGCTGCAATGTCTCAAACGGTCTTGGGCAGGTTGGTGTAGGTGGCTCACTCCCTTCTCCTGGTGTCACCTGGGGTGGCGAGACTGGGCCTGGACGAGCCAACACTGCCTCACTGACTGGGGCTTGGGTTGGCTGGGGCTGGGTCCCTGCCCTTTTGGTCCTTCTGTATATAAACTTTATTGTTACATGGTCTTTGTCTCTCAGTAACATAGGCCAAGCATCTTTACATGGTGATTACCTTCTAAGAGGGTAAAAAATGGAAGGCTTCAAGGCCTTGTAAGGCTTGTCCTAGAAGTCACCCAGCACCACTCTCAACACTTTCTCTTGCTTAGAGCAAATCACTGGCATGCAGAACTTAGGGCCTGGGTGCACAGACTCTCCTCCTGATAGGGAGCAGCATGCATGTGCCAGGGTGGGGAAATGACTGGTGCTGTCTTTGCAGAGACCCTTCAGGGCTGCTTTCTTCCTCCCTGTGTTCCTGGCACTTTGCCTCTGCTTTCCGCCACAGGTCTGTCTGTTCTTCCTCAACTTTCTCTTTTTCTCTGAGCACTCAGCTCAAACATAGCTGCCCTAGAAACATGACATCAGTCCTGGAGTCTCCTTATGTCTTGGTCTGTTCAGGCTGCATTAACAAAAATATCATAGACTCACAGACAACAGAAATTCATTTGTGTTTTGGAGGGCAGAAAGCCCAAGATCAGAACATCAGCAGATTCGATGTTTGGAGAGGGCCCACTAGCTACATAATAGTGACTGTTTTCTCACTGTGTCCTCACCTGGTGGAAGGAGCAGGCAGCTCTCTGGAGCCTGTAATCTCCCACTCATCCTTAGGCACCTCCAAGGGACCCACTTCCTGTATTTGTATTACTACAACTCTGGTTTTGTATTACTACAGCAAAATACCGGAGGCAGCTAACTTATAAAAAGAAAAGGTTTATTTAGCTCACAGTTTTGGAAATTCAGAGTTCAAGACTGGACATGACCCCATTCATTTGGTCTTTGGTGAGGGCTGCAAATGGTGGCACACGATTGTGGGAGTGTGTCAGAGTAAGGGGTCACATCTCCAACTGGAGTGGAGGGAGAGGAAGAGGCTGGGGTCCCACAATCCCCTTCGAGGGTACACCCCTGATGACCTAAAGTCTTCCCAGTAAGTCCCACCTCTCAAAGTCCACAGCACCTGCTGATACCACCACTCTGGGAACAAGGCTTTACATATGGACCTTTGGGAGACACTCAGCATTCAAACCAGATCACTTCTTAAATATCATCCCTGTAAGGGTTAGGATTTCAACATATCAATTTGGGGGAGACACGAATATTCAAGCCATGATACTTTCCCTTTATTAGTTCTAAATCTATAGTCAACTAACTAGAGTTACTGAATCTCTATTCCTTTAAGAAGTAGAATAGGAGCCAGGCGTGGAGGCTGAGACCGGAGGATACGGGTTTGCGGCCAGCCTCAGTTACTTAGTGAGACACTCTGCAACTTAGTGAGACCCTGTTTCAAAATAAAGAATTAAAAAAATAGGGCTGGGAGTATAGCTTGGAGGTAGAATGCCCCTGAGCTCAATCCCCAGTACGGAACAAAAAAAAAAAAAAAAAAAAAAAAGAAGAAGTAGAATAGGGACAGGTAAGAAATCAGCAGGAAATCCTCTTCTCTAAACCAGAAATTCCAATGAGGAATTTCTTGAGGTGTTTCATGAACATTTCCCTACAGCACACTAGGGAACTAGCCTTCAAGGAAAAGACATTACTCTGTATATTCAACGGCATGTATGGGTGATGCTGAAGAGTAACTTGAAGCCATCTGGAGAGCTTTTAAGACATAGTCTGTGAAAATGTAGCTTATATTTTTATTTTCAAGGCCCTAAATCAAAAGTAAATCCAATTTCCATTGGAGTTCATAGTTATCTAATGGGAGATTTTTTATCTTGATGCCTTTCTCTGTACACGCACACATACACACACACACACACACACACACACACACACACACACACACACACACACGCACACCATGCTCTCTTTCCAGGCAGAAGCTCTTTCCCTAAATAGCAAAGAGGCAGTCATCAAGAGATCATCCATCCTATCCAAGCAGAAGGAATCACCTGGAATAAGGGTTCTTCTTGTGAACTTCAAGGAATGGGTGAACCCCTGACATTATATACACTTTTTAGGATGTGTGTTCATTTCCCTGCATCTGGGATCTGTAGCTTTTATCAGACTCTGAAAGATGTCTGTGAAAACCTTTGTCCCTTGCTCCCAATCACCCAAAGCCATGACCTGCTGAGAATGAGCCCACTTCCCTCCAGGTCTGTGGGGACTGGATGATTCACGAGATTCATTGGGCGGCATTTTTAGGGCGCACCTGTGCTGGGTACTTCATTCTGGCATGTGAGGACAGACGTAAACAGTCAGTGTAATGGTTTGGATATAGAACGTCCCCCAGCGAGATTCAGAGGTGGAGCATGGCTGGAAAAAGTGGGTCACTGGGGACGTGGCCTTGAGGACTCTATCTGTCCCTGGCCACTTCGAGTCTGTCTGTCTCTCTCTGCTTCTGGCCACCATGGGTGGAGAGCAGCTTTCCTTGTCCACACCCTGTCGCCATGATGTTTCTGCATGGGAGCTGGGTCACCATGGGCTTAACTTCTGAAACCATAAGCTCAAATAAACCTTCCCCCCTCTAAGTTGTTCTTGTCAAGTATTTTGGCCACAGCAATGAAAAAGCTAGCTAAAGTCATCGTCATCAAAAAGGGGCAGTAAGTGCAAAGGGGCCCAGAGTGTAGTGGAAGCAGGAGGCCGGGGCTGATGGCTGAGAATGCTTTTGCTCTTAATACAGAGAGACAGCGGTGGGAGCGGTGAAGCCTTTTAAGCTTGGTGATCGCAGCAAAGCACATCTGCTTCCCCGCTTCCCTGAGGAGGGACCGAGGGATCTCAACCAACAGCCTTTGAGCCTCTGCCTTATCCAAGAGTGTGTGGACTCAGCCAGCCAGTCTCCCAGCAGGACCCCAGCCGCCTCGCTGGGTTGCTTGGGCCCTCTGTAAGAAGCAGGGATTTTGCTGGACTGTTCCAAGGTTTTCCTCCAACCCCGGTGACCCCACTTCCTTCAATGGTACAAATGCCCTAATGCCGGCAAAGGCAATCTCTCTGCCAGTAGTCACTGCCTTGCTCCCATCCATCTGCTTAAGACTCATTCCATGCTAGTCTCCAATCCCACTTTCTTGGGGAGAGGCTTGTGCTTTTGTAGCATGGGTTTATTAAGCATTACCAGCAGAGATCCACGGATCCAACCATGGGAGTGTACCATGGGAGTGAAGGTACCAAAGGGGAAACCCCTCAAGATGGCTCTCTTCCGCTAACCACCTGCCCTTCCTTCCCTCCTGCCCAGGCTGATCATCCAGAACTAATTTCTGCTGGGTAAATAGCAGTGAGGACATCAACTTCTTGCCAATGGCAGCAGCTTCGACAGTCCCCTGCTCCATTCATACATGTGAATGCTTTGCCTAAATTGCACTTTTCTCATTTAGCACGTCTTGAAAGCCGCACTGTCTGTGGCTTCTGCTCTGGGAGCAGAGCGCTTGCACAAGCCGGGGTGGCATGGTGCAGCTCCAGGGACACATACCAAAGCTGCAAAGAGGACACAGTAGAGCGGGCCAGCTTGCTTCAGGGAGCGAAATCAACTTCAGAAATTAGGTTTTTGAAAACCTGATTTTGAGGAACACATTTAGAAATTTACATGCAGCTGAAAAGGTTGTTTTTTTTAATTTTTTTTTTAATGCATCTTTCTTCTTCCCCTACATGAAGGGACTGAAAGTCTCCCTTACCTCCATCTCTAGGATGAGACTTTAGCTCTAGGCAGTGCTAGAATTTTCAGGTAAACACCATTGTTGCCGCTTAGCTGTCAGGGAGTCCCAGGAAGTCTCAGAAAGTCGCCCAACCTTTTGAGTTCTCATCTGAGTCAGTGGGTACAGACATCTCTATGGCACACCCACATATATTCCCATAGATAACTCCTGCAGCAACCCTATCCAGTAGGGATTCAGAACTCCATTCTTCTGCAGCAACTGAGGCTCAGAGAAGCTGAGATACTTGTCCAAGGTCACACAGCTAGGAAGGGGTAGCTACCTGGTTCGTTTTCAGAACTTTCAAATGCATTCCTGGATACAACCCTCTTGACCCCAGGCAGCCCCACTCTAAGGCACCTAACCCTGGAATCCAGGTTTCTCTGGGAAGACATAAAGTGAGGACTACTAGGACCAGAGGATTTTGTTTCGTGCTGTCCTTTCCTTTGGCCTTGGTTGGCTGCACCATATTCTTTAGTGGCTTGGCCCGGAGAGGAAATAGACAGTGATAAGAGTGTGCTGAGACTTAATTAACTAATGTCTTTAACATTCAGCTGCCTTGGGCAAAAGCTTCTGTGCTATGACATTCTCAGAAAATTCTATAGACGGAGAATCTAGCTTTTCAATTGCAAAATTCCTTTATTAAAAAGGAAGTCTGGGGGCGTGGGTGGTGGGAGGTCTTCTCAATGGGGAGAATGATAGGTATCAGAGAGCAGAGAGCTTGCTGCCACCGGGCCAGCGGGAGCCGAGCTGTGGAGGAGAGGCTCAGATCAGCCCTCGCTGGGCTGGAGGAGAAGTGGTTCTCAAGGTGCCGCATGACCGGCGGCGACCTTGATCAGGACGGCTTGTCTCCTAATTGTGTGGCAATATCTCCTTGGGGGGGGGGGGGCAGTCCCCTGAGATCTGACATCAGCCTTGTGATAAACAAGGCAAAACAAATTAGCAAGGGAAAAAAAATTAATTGAATTTTAGAGAGAGATTGTTTCGCTTATCTCGTCTTTGCTAACAAGACTAAGACAATTCTGGAGTTGTCCTGGGCTTTTTTTCCCCCTTCTTTTTACAAATCTCCCCTAATACGCAGTGCTGGGAGAGGCCCAGGCGGGAGCTTATGCTGCGGCTCACATCCTGAGCCTCACCTTTCAAGGCCTCCTCGGGGACTGCTGTTTATTTGCCGCTGAGGCCCGGCGATGACTATGATACATTGGCCGCGTGGCTTAACATCATTTCTAAGCAGCAATCCTGTCTTGCTGATGAAAAGGGGTGGGAGTGGGATATGGGGAGGAACTGGGGGTCACCAGGATCTCGTCCAGCAAATCATGCAGATGTTAAAGGGCTGCCCGTGGGCACCCAAGTGCCACCTCCACTATCAGCCTGGAAGGCGCACTCATTTCAGAGGGGTTAGGGGGGCAGTAACTCCAGCATGGAGTCTGGGGTTGTTTGCCCTAAGGCTGAAATTTCAGATGAGGAAGATGATGAGGTTGAAAGCAGCGATGTTTATGTTTTCGTTCTTCAGCCCAGCAGTCTTGTCTGGATGCTCAGAGACCCCTCGATGAGTTAGAGGGCTGTTATCATCTCCTTCCCCGACCACACCAGCCACAAATCACTCTGCGGAGGTGCTGTCTGAGGAGTCTGTTTGCCTCAGGTTTTGGGTATCAGTGACAAACAGGGGCTTAGGTAAGGACTGAAAGATGCAGTTGGCCTCACTGCAAAAGTTAAAGCTGACAGAGAGACCTGGAAGCACAGAACTGCTGGGACCTGGGAATGCTACAGGTCACACTTGTCCCTTTAGGCCCCAGAGCCTTCTCTGCAGGGTGGCAAGCTTGCTGCAGTGGAAACTTGATCAGCGCCTCAGCCTCGGACAGGGAGGCGCTGGGAAACAGGGCCAAGGCAGGAGCGATGACACGAGGTCTACGGTTTCCTCCTTAGAGAAATCCAGCTCAGTGGCTCCTTGGAGTTGCATTTATGCAATACCCAACCTGTGTTTCCCAAGGGTCAAGTTCAGGTCCCTGGGGCCGGCAGGGGAAGGAATGGGGAGCTAACTGAGGTGTCCCACATGATCCCCTTTTCTCCTTGGCAAGTAGGGTCCAAGAGTGTTTGCAGAGGATTTTGCCCTCTCTTCTGTCCATCTTGTCTTTGCAAGGGTGGGGGTGGGGTTTCTGCAGGCTCCACTGCAGGAGCAGGTCCTGATGGTATGTTTGTCACCAACTCAGCACACACGAGGAGACTTGGGCTCCCTTTCTCTGGGTCTCTATTTCCTCGTCCATCAGAAATGACTGCTAAATCCTGGTCGGTCACCCTCTTTAAGTCGTTTGAGATTGATTCTGTGAAGCTGGCAGGCAGGATTAGGCTGTGCCACTCAGGATTGCAGCTGGGGAGAACTTGCTGGCAATGCTAAAGACTGTCACGGTCAGGGGTCAGCCTTGGCTCAGGATGCACACCCTGTCAGCGGAACTGTGGTCTGGGGTACTATGAGAGTCCTAACATCCTGGTGGTGAAGTGGACTCAGCCGTGTCCCATGGGCTTGTTGCTAACACAGCCGGACACAGCCCCGGAGATGCACTGTGAACCTGGCTGCCATGCCTACAATGAGGCTTGGGGGACATTTTTAAACCCAAGCCATAACAGCTATAGTGTTAGCAATTGGGAGAACTGGGATTTGAATCCGGGGAAGCCCGATTTCAGAAGCTGAAGAGCCCTAGGAAAGTGTGGGTGGCAGGAAGAGTATGGGGATAGAAAGCTTGGTTCTGGTGTCGACAGCCCTCAAGTCACCTGGGAACCTCACGCACATCACCTGACCTGTCTGGGCTCTCTGATGAGGGGCTTTGCAAAGGGCTCTCCTATCTCTAAAATCTAGACAGGGCAGATGAGGTCACTTATGCTTGGCGGCGAGGTGCTCCTGTAGAGCAACTGGACACTCACCAAACCCTTAGGAGCAAGGCAGATATGGTGGCGGTGGCGTGCCCCTGCTGTCGTCCTGGCCACTCGGGAGGCTAAGGCAGGGGAATGGCTTGAGCTCAGGAGTTCCTGGCCAACCTGGGCAACATAGTGAGACCCTGTTTCCAAACAAAAACAAGACACACACACACACACACACACACACACACACACACACACACACACACCTTAGGAGCAGAACCCCAGATATTGACACAACAGAGACCACAAGCATAATCGCCACCACCACTGCTCACATTTGCTGACACTTGCTAGGCGCCAGGCACTGAGCCCTCTACAGGTATTGCTTCATTTAATCCTCATAGCGGACCTATGAGGTAAATACCAACACCCTCCATATGCTGCAAATGCATCAACCAAAGCCCTGAAAGGTTAATTAACTTGCTCAAAATCACACAGCTCACCACCCAAGGCAAGGCATCCCTCCTGCCTGCACTGCCCTCCATGCACCTTCTCCCTCGCTCAGGTCAGACGCTTAGCACGACCGAGAGCTCAGAGCAGAGAGCACTGGGGCCAACAGGAGAGCAACCCCACCGCCAGTGGTTGGTGGCAGATATTTGGCCTCTGGAGACTTCCTGTGAGGCCACCTGGGGACTGTAGCTGGGTCCTGAGACTGATAGAGCTACCCTAAGAAGATGGTTACCAATCAGGTCGGTGTCAACAGGCGGACTCTCATCAAGCTTCTGCCTTTAGGCACCTGAGGGAACCAGGCCCTGGAAACTCACCCCGGAGGCCTTAAATGCCAGCAGAGAGGTGGAAAATGGATAGACCTTGCATGATGGTTAATTACGGTCAACGCCTTCCATGCAAAATTCAATTGGATTCAATTGCAGACTAGAAAACTAGTGGCGGTCCCAGGGAGCAGGGAGGGAAGAGGGAAGAATTGATTCCTAAGTGCTGAAAAGGGATGGGGAAGAGAGCGTGCATAAGATAGTAAAAATATGTCACAAGAGAGCCCCTGGAGGGCGGTCGTGGTGGCTCATACTTGTAATCACAGTACTTGGGAGGCTGAGACAGGAGGATTGTGGGTTCGAGGCCAGCCTCAGTGAGGTCCTCCGCAATTTAGTGAGACCCTGTTTCAAAACAAAGAATAAAAAATAGGGCAGGGGGTGGAGCTCATAGTCAGTAGCTCAGTATGGGCGGGTGTCGGGGGCCTAGTCTGGCCAGCTGGACCTCGCCTCTAGATGGCGCAGAGTGCCAGAAGCGGCTGCAGGTGGAAAACATTCTAGGGCTGCCCCACGCCAGAGCGCATGCACCAGCACGCCCGACTCGTGGCCGGCCCAGGTGAGAGCTGTATGAGGCGCCTCGTGGCTTAGGCCCTGTGTGGCTTTAAGAGTCTCCACCTCTCGCCCAGTTGGGAGGCTGCTGGAGAGTTGCTGGAGAGGATTGCTGGGGAAAGGCTGGTTGGCTGGGTTGTTGCTGGAGTGGGTTGCTGGAGAAGTTCTGGGAGGAAAAGTTGTGGGTTGCTAGTGGAAGACGGATTGCTAGAGAGAGGGGTTATTGGGAGTCTGTTGGAAAGGCACTATTTGGAAAGACGACTTCTGTGCTGTGTTTGTTACTGCTTGTGTAGTGCCCTTGATCCCAGATAGAGAGATATAATAAAGAGAAGTTCGAACCAGCAACATTCAGTCAGCGTCTTTATTGGGGCCTCATGGTTGAGGGTTCAGCCTGGGGTTCCCGATAGGCGGGAGGCTGGGGAAGATATGGGGGGGGCGCTGCTCCTGTTAACCATTTAGGGACCCAAGCTCCTTCCACTCAGGTCTCCGCAGTTTTCTTCAGGGCTGAGTTCTCTACAGTATCCCATGTTTCCAGCAGACGAGGGAAGACAGACCACACGAGGAAGGCAACCCTGCTGTCACTCCTGCTCCACATATATTCTATTCGTATTCATCTGGAGGGTCTGGAACTGTGGCCCCACCTACCTGCAGGGAGACCTCGAGTTTGCCTAACAAGGCTTCCAGGGAGGCAAGAAGCAGAGTTGGTGAGCCCAAGGTTTGGTTCCTGCCCCATTAAACTTCTAGGTTCCCCCAAAGTTGACCCCCACTGGATGTGGTGGTGCATGCTTGTAATCCGAGTACTTGGGAGGCTGAGACAGGAGAATCACAAGTTTGAGATCAGCCTCGGCAAACTTAGGCTCTCAGCAACCTGGCCAGACTCTGTTTCAAAACAAAAAAATAAAAAGGGCTGGGGGTGTAGCTCAGAAGTAGAATGCCCCTGGGTTCAGTCTCCAATACTGCCAAAAAAAAAAAAAAAAGTTGATTCCTAAAATCTTCCTCAAAATGCACATAGAGTCCATGACCTGAGTACCAGCAGGGATCACGTCCTTCTCCCTTGGTAGGTGTCCAAGAGTAGAGAGAAAGCTACTTTGTGGGTTGTTTTTTTTTTTTTTTTTTTTTTTTTTTTTTTGTGATACTGGGGATTGAACTCAGAGGCATTCTACCTCCAAGCTATACCCCCAGCCCTATTTTTTATTCTTTATTTTGAAACCGGGTCTCACTAAGTTGCGGAGTGCCTCACTAGGTAGCTGAGGCTGGCCTCGAACCCGGATCCTCCGGTCTCAGCCTCCCGAATGCTGGGATTACAAGCATGCGCCACCACGCCCGGCTCTTTTTTTTTTTTTATTCTTTATTTTGAAACAGGGTCTCACTAAGTTGCGGAGTGCCTCACTAGGTAGCTGAGGCTGGCAGCGAACCCGGATCCTCCGGTCTCAGCCTCCCAAATGCTGGGATTACAAGCATGTGCCACCACTCCCGGCTACTTTGTGGTTTTGTGAGGCAAACAACGCTTTAATAAAAATCCTTTTGGTCCTTTTGTTCATCAGGATCAGCCTGTGCATTCCACGTGCAGTGGTGCCTCACGTATAGCCCACTGCCAATGGTGGCATGCTTACTTTCTGAGTCTGGCTATGGTGTTATCTTTATGTCATCAAAGCCATATAGATACATTCAACCAGAGGGGCTCAGACCTTGGTGTGTTTTAAAATTAGCTGAAAAGTCTGAAGAGATGCAGATGTTTTCCCTCCCACCAACTCAGAAATTCAGATTTGATAGTTTCAAGGTGGCTCTTGGCACCTGCATACTTTAAGAAACATCTTAGAGCCAGGTATGGTGGTACAAACCTGTACTCCCAGTACTTAGGAGGCTGAGATAGGAGGATCGCAGGTTTGAGGTCAGCCTTAGCAATTTAGCAAGGCCCTTGGTATCTTAGTGAGACTCTGTTTCAAAAAATAAAAATAAAATAGTCCTGGGGTGTAGCTCAGGGGCAGGCTGCCCCTGGATTTAATTCCCAGTACCACCCCTACACAGGAAAGCACCTTAGATAACTCTGATGAACACTGATGAAGAACTGTTGAATAAGACCAAAGTTCAGTTCCTCAGCAATCAGATCATTTTAGACTCTCTTTGAATTCAGAGCACTTGATACAGCTATGTCATCTTTAAAAAATAAATAAGCAGGGCGCAGTGACATATGCCTGTAATCCCAGTACTTGGGAGGCTGAGACAGAAGAATCACAGGTTCAAGGACAGCCTAAGCAATGGAGTAAGACTCTCAGCAACCTAGCAAGATCCTGTTTCCAAACAAAAAATTTTAAAAAAGGGCTGGGGGTCTAGCTCAGAGGTAGGATGTCCCTGGATTCAATTCCCAGTACCACAACAAAATAAATAAAAATGAACGAATAAATAAACAAGCAGGTACATGACATAGAAGCCGCCAATGGAAGTCATGGTCCATTTAGGCCATGAATTAAATGACACGGGACCAAATCTCAACTGTCACAAATTAACCAAGTGAACATTGTTAAAGCAAAACACTTTAGGAAACACATTTCCTGCATCCTCTTCAGAAAGTGGGAGAAACAGCAGCCCCACACCAAGCCCACAGAGTTACTTGGATGATCAGATATATTTATGTGTGGTAGCACTTTGAAAAATATAAATGTCTATAGTAGCAGCAGGTAATATCAATATTAGATAAACTGAGGGAGTTATTTACACTTCAAAGGAATCATTTGCCTTACAAAGAGATTGCTTAACATTCCTTAACACTTAAATGCTGACTTACAGAAAATTAATTGGGGGGTAAGACCAAGGAATGCTCAATTAATGCATTGTTAAAGTATTAAGGCAATAAGAGATGAAGACTTTTGAAATAAGCATCCAAGCCAATAGATTGATTTTTTAAAAATTCAACTAATATCTATTCAATGTTGGGAACAAGGTGCAACCCTATCTTCTTCATAAATGTTATTAATGAAAACAGAAGCTTCCCATTATTTTGCATATGTTTTATTTTTCCTTTCCTTCAACCTCTTTCCAATACCTGCTTCTAAAGAACAATTTATATTCAGAAAATGGCAGGTTGATTTAATAGCTCCACTTTCCTTTGTTCTCACTCTTACTGATCCTGATTCCTAAATCCATATCCCTAAGAAGTAGGACTGTGCTATGGTACAGCAGCCAGAGAAATAGGCTTAGAAGTCTCCATCCTTTCACTGTCTCCTAACATTAAGACCAGGGATGTAGAACAGAGGCTAACATCCTTGTTACCAGACATGGGTTTTTAGATCTGTTACGGCAAGTAAAGATAGTGAGAGAAACAGGCATTTTTAAAGGGAAATGTTAAGTCAGGTATAAATGAATGGAATGGGTTATGGGCATAGATGGCTTATTAAGTCCCATCCAATCAAGTGGAAGTGGCTGCCTGGGATGCAATGTTAAGGATTCTAAAGTCTCATCTGGGCTCAATAAGAAAGAATGGCACGACCGATTATCGATGTCTGCTATGGGCAAGGAGAGAGAAGGATGGAAAAGATGCCATCCATGATTAAGATGACAGCCGAGGAGAAGGGAGCAATAGAAGAGTGAAAAGACTTCTAAAAAGGCACAATCAATGGGCAGAATATATTGCTTTTAAATTAGTATATTCCCGCCTTTCGTCCTTCAAACTCCACTTCCCACATTCCCCATCAAAACAACAAGTCACATGACTTGTTGGAGTGTCTGTGGCTGACAGCTCATAACTCCATGATGGAGGACACCAGCTCCTCCAGAGGTTTAGCTAGAGGGAAGGGTGGGTGGGTTTTAGTCCAACCTCCAAGGCTCCAGGTTGCCCGGCCTCCCCCACTTCACTTCCATCTTCTCTTCTGACCTCCTGTCCTGCAGACTTCAAGCTCAAGCATAAGTCAGAAACAATACCTGCCCATAAGCTTGTGTAACCAGCTCCTATGATTACATAAGTCAGATCCCTTTAATAAATAAATACCTAATTCTATTTATACAGCTATCAGTCAATCAATTCTTTATCATCTATCCATAATCTATTAGTTTATAATCTATTATCATCTCTATCTTATCTGTCATCCATCTATCATATATCACCATCACCCATTATCAACCCGTTAATCATCTATTATCACTCATCTCTTATAAATCATCTATCATCATGACCCACCTATCACTGATCTATTTATTCATCCACCCATCATCTATCAGTTATCAATTGATTTATCATCTATCATCTATGTATGAATCAGCTATCTATCTATTATCTATCTATCTATCTACCTATCTATCTACCTATCTATCATCTCACCACCATTCCATCTATCTCCCCTTCCGAATGGTTTTCCGTCTGTGACCAAACTGATTGATTCAGTCATCTTCGAGGAATGCCCCAGCTGAAGGCGACATCCCCACTCCACATCCAACGTAGGGATAGAAAGGCCTGGTCCTCTTGCTTTAAGGTGGGATGGTTCTAGAGGGTTTTTCCACCTCTTGAGCCCTCTATGCTGTTGGCTGAAGTCTGTCACGATCCAACCCCTCCCTTGGCCCAGTCTTACTTCCTTCACTTGCTCCCCACCCCTCTGCAGGATTGGTCTCTAGTAAACTCCCTGCAGGCAAACTGTCTCTGAGTCTGATTCTTGAGGATTCCAAGACACACAGTTTAGTGCCGTTCATTAAAGTTTAATAAACTTTTACTTAGCCAGTACTTGGGGCTAGGCACTGTGCAGACGTTGAGAGTATGAAGATAAATAAGACCAAATTGCTGCTGTCTGATAACGTATAACTAATAGCATAGGCAGAAACATGAGCAGGTGATTTCAAGGCCTAGGCATGCCCAGGAAGCTGCAGGCAACCCCTAAAATTCAAGACGGGTTTCCCGCTACATCTAAGTCTTAGATGAGTAAATGTTATAGGCATACCAGACGGAGGGGACAGCATGAGCAAGGACACAGTGTCCTAAATGAGCACCAAGAGCGTGCCTTGGTGTTCCCAGACAGTCAGGTATGGCAGCTGTGATGTACGGTGGGAGAGGAACAGTCGGGACATTGAACTTGGCCGTTCCTTTATGGTGGTGGAGACCCACTGAAGGAGCTTCAGCAGAGGGTCACAAGAGGTCAGTCTGTGTTTCCGACACATAGCTCTGGAGCCTTTAAGGGGAGTATGGTGGACGTATTGAGTTTGCATTCCCTGTTTATTCCAACTCTGTCCTAAGGAACTTCCTGTACTGTAGTTGTGCAGTGGCCAGAAGGTTCAGAGCTAGTTTTCCAAGGCTCCATTGCAGCAAGGGTTCTGGATATGATTTAGGATTTATCCATTAGAAATCTTTGCCCAAGATTCAGATGGTGGAAGCAAGACTGTGCCCCGCCAGTGCTGCTGGCCAGCTTGCTCGTGGAGGGCTTGGGTTTTTCTGCAGTGGTTTCATGATTGTGGTTGCTTCTAATTGTGGCTGTTTCCTAATTGCCATAGCTTCCTGATCATGCTGGCAGCCTGGCTGTGGCAGCGGCGGCATAATTCTGGAACTTGCAGCTGCAGCATAAGCCTCACTCTTTGGCAAGCCGGTTCTAATTGAAAGAGAGGAAACAGGCCCCTGGTCTTCAGGTTCTGCCATGGGCTCTCAAAGCCAATTTTGAAAGCTCGACCCATTTCTTCAACATTTCCAACAATTCCGTAAGCCATTTAACACTTTATAACAAATCACCTTCTACTTAAATGGAGAAAGTGGATTCTCTGCAACTGAATCCTAATCAATACTAAAGGCAGGGAGGCCTGTTATAAGGCTGTTGCAAATGTCCAGGTGAATGATAAAGAGGGCTGTGGGGAAAGAGAGGAAGGGACATGTTAGGAAAACATTTGGGAGGCAAAATTAGCAGTACTTGGTGATTAATTGGGTGTCAGGGATGGGAGGTAAGAGAAGTAATTGCTACAATGACTCAGTTTCTGTGCAAATATCTAAGATGGCATTTTGAGGGTGAAGCAAGCTTAAGGGTAGGAGGCAAAATAATAGATTTAGGTGTCTATGGGGTAGCCAAGTCATTTTTCTCCTTTTTCTAATTAAATCAGCTATAACTGCACATGTAACAGTAATTTTTTTTTTATTCATCTCTTCCCGGAATCTGTGAACTCCATGAGTGTTGGAAGCACGTTTTCCTCTTCATTCCTGGCACACTCGCCAGCAAAGCAGAGGCGAGGTGTTCCACAGGCATTTGTTGAACGTTGAATAAGTGGGTTTGATAATAAAAATTGTAATGATCATATTCAGTATTATCAGGATGAGCAGTCTCATGCACTGCTACGAGTGGCAATTAGACACTCGGCAAGATTTTTCCATGATCATGATGACATGATGATGATGAGGGTGATGGTGATTGTGGTGGTGGTGATGATTATGATGACGATGCTGGGGCTGCCGCTGCTGTTGCTGCTGCTGCTGCTGTGTTGGGCCAGGAACATCTCTCTGGTTGGGAAAATCAAGCCAGAGGTTTAAAATTTCATCAGCATTTCTCTACAACCCAGACAAACAGGCCCGTGTCTCCCACTTCTATCAAATTGGACGTCTGTTACATATTCATTAGGTGCCGATTGTATGGTAGGCCTATTAGGAAGTTTTCCCAGGTGTTTTGCAAATGGAAAGACTTCTGTTGATCTGTCATATACTTAGTGCAATTGCCAGCTCTTGTAAATCAAAGCCAAAGTTGACTCCAGAGCTCAGAGTAACGCATGCCCTCAGCCAGGCTGATTTTCTGCAGCTGCTCCTGGGGCACACAGCAACCTGATCATTATCTGCAACGTGGTGATTAAGCAGGGCTGTGATTGGGGCAAACCCAGCCTGCCTTTGTCCCTGCTGGTTTTGCTCATTCTTTCCTGCACCGTGGGTTGGCTGTGCTTGCCCTGTGCAGACACTGCCTCCTTCTATGGTGTGCATGAGAGACTATCCTCCAGCCATCAGACCCAATGCCCCTTTGCAAACAAGTACTTATTATTCTTATTATTCCCTCTCACCTTCCTGCAACGTATTATCCATAGATAATACAAACCTCTGTGCATACATAATTTCAAGTAAACAATATCTTTCCTAACTATAATATTCAAAAGAAATAGAAAGATGGTAACACACAATAAAGTGTTATGTATCTCAATCTCATGACCACAGTACTAGAGGGGAGGAAGCACTCAGATCCGTATAGAATTCCCTTGAATGCATATTGGTAAGGGTATGTTATAATACTGAGCAACCCTTTCAGAAAGGTCCACAAAATAAATAACAATCCTCTCTTGGATTGCACAGTGGCTGCATTCTTTGAAAAGTAACTTTATGGTAAGCTCTTAAGTAAACTCAAAAAAACAAAAACCCCAAAACTTTGTGCTAAAGTTCTACACTCAGATCATTAAAAAATGGGGTTCTCAGGCAGGCATCATGACTCACACTTGTAATCCAGGTACTTGGGAGGCTGAGACAGGAGGATCCCGGTTTGTGGCCAGCCTCAGCTACTTAGTGAGGCCCTCCACAACTTAGTGAGACCCTGTTTCACAAAAAGTATAAAAAAAATAGGACTGGAGGTGTAGCTCAGAGGTAGAATGCCCCTGGGTTCAATCCCCAATGTTGCCAAATACAGATTAACAAAAGAAAAGCATACAAATTGATTTCATGTAAGTCTTACATCACTTGGGAACCTTCAGAAATTAAGATCCAAAGAAATAAGGAAATCTATGTAGGGTTGACCCATGAGCAATGTAGGGGTTAGAAGTGAAAATCCATGTTAACTTTTACTTCCTTCAATACAGGAGGCAGCTAAGAAATTTATGAAGGGACAGTATGTACTACATTTAATTGTATGCAGTTATGATTTAATGTTACATCTTTATATTTGTTTATATTTATCTAAACTGGGAATGGTGCCACATATGGTGTGTAATTGTGTCATAAATCTTGATAATTTTTTAAAATACTTTTTTTCTTGTGGTACTGGGGATTGAACCTAGGGGCATCCTACCACTGAGCTACACCTCCAGCCCTTTTTATTTTCAAACAGGGTCTCACTGAGTTACAGCACCTGGCTTCAAATTTGTGATCCTCCTGTCTCAGCCTCCCAGATACTAAGATTATAGATATGTGCCACAGTGCCCAGCTTGATAATTTTGTGTGCATGCATGCATGTGCGTTACTATTAGGGGTTAAACCCACGGCACTCTATCATCAAGCTACATCCCTAACCCCTTTTACTTTTTAAATTTTGATACACAGTCTCACTAAGTTGCTGAAGCTGGCCTCAAACTTGAGATTCTCCTGTCTCAGTTTCTCAATTACTGGGATTATGGTCATATGCCACTGCACCTGACCGCTTTGATAAATTTTTAATTGATTGTGTTTTATTTTTTTTTCTGTGCCGGAGATCAAACCCAGGACCTCACAAAGGTCCTGTAAGTTCTCTACCACTGAATACACCCCAGCCTCTATAAATTTTTTTTTTTTTTTTTGCAGTACTGGGGATTGAACTCAGAGGCATTCTACCTCCGAGCTACACCCTCAGCCCTGTTTTTTTATTTTTTATTTTGAAACCGAGTCTCACTAAGTTGCGGAGTGCCTCACTAGGCAGCTGAGGCTGGCCGCGAACCTGGATCCTCCGGTCTCAGCCTCCCGAATGCTGGGATTACAAGTGTGTGCCACCACACCCGGCTCCAGCCTCTATAAATTTTTAATTTTCATAACCTATTTGTATATATTTTATGGTAGTAAATACATATATATATATCCATGCATCCACAACTACTTAACTTTTTCCATATTTCTAGTCTACATGATTTATCTGCAGTTTTTTTTGAATTGTCAGAAATCTCCCCTCCCTCAAAGATACCCATAAATGGGCCTGCACAGTTCAGATTTGTGTTGTTCAGGGGCCAACTGCTAGATGAGAAGCTGTATTTTACTATGGTTTTCCTTTGCATTTATCTTGTTACCAGTGAGACTGGGGACCTTTTCAGGTATTTAAGGATCATTTGCATTTCATCTTAGATGCCATATCCTTGACTCATCTTTTCCATTGATTTTTTAAGCTCCTTATTAGAAAGCTAAAAATATTTTAACACTTTTTCTCCTTTCCTTTTTATGGTTTTGAAAATATTTTAAAGAACTAATAACTATTGAAATAATTTCTTTAATAAATACATTGAATTCTACTTAATAAATAAATTTATTTATTTAATAGCTATATTGAATGGTTGAGGTATATTAAATATTTAAATATGTTGACTACATTAAAGTTTATTTCATAAGTAAATATGTTGAATTCTATGTCAGCTACTGATGATAAAACATGAATAATTTAAGGGGGCTTTCCTTGAGAAGTAACTTGTGCAGAGGAGCAGCTGAAAATCTAGTTTGTGGTAAGGAATAATAATAGTATCTGACATTTGAAAAGCCCTTTACCATTTACAAGTTACTTTCACAGTTATCATATTTTTGGTACCTCAGAGACAATTTTTGAGGCTGTATTAGTTTGGTTTTGGTTTGGCTGTCATGAAGGAAAACTGAAAATAGGATTGCCTCGAGCAAAGCAAAACTTCTCTGACTTATACAGCCTTGCTGAGTGATCCAGGGATGGTATTGGGCTCCATGGTGCCAGAAATGTTGGCTCTTTACATCTGTCTAGACCTCACGGCCCACGGTAGTGACATCAATGGTCCAAATGGCAGGAGCATTGAAGAACAACAGGGCAAAGGCACATGCTTACTGTTTATTGCTTTATGAATGCCTCCAGCTCCCATGGACCCTCCTACTTGCATCCTACTGGCTAGAACTTAGTCGCATGGCCATGTCTAGTTGCAAGGGAGGTTAGGATTATCCCTGGTTATCATATGCTCAGCTGAAAATGGAGAAGAGGGGGAAGGATAAAGTACAAATGAAGGAGAATGGATACTGAGGTTCAACCAGAAATCTCTGCCAGAAAAATAAAAAGAGCCTTTATACTCATTATAAAGGGAAAATGCTGCAACTATTTTTCTGTTCAAGATATTCTAACTGAACATGTCTCCTCCCCCGCCCCCCCCCGACACTTTCCATAAAGAATAATGAAAGGAAAAAACAGCATACGCTCATAGTGAAGAGTGTGGGAAGGGGGCTGCATTAGTGAATGAGAGGTTCTAGCAAACTTCAGGCAGCCGAAAACCACATGAAAGAAAATTTGATGGGGTTTTCAGTAGAGGATGGATCCATCTGCCCAGCAGTTCCTGAGGGGCCCTGGGCCTGAGTGGATGGGTAAGGCAAAGAGGAGGATCAAGAACTGGAAAAAGAAGACTGATTATATGAGTACATACGAAACAATTGTCCTCCTGGCCATACACACAGAATGCATTGCAGCTAGGAAATTCCATTACTTTTTTTCTTTTTTAAATCCATCTCTAAATAAATTACACAAATGATTTGAGAACTTGGACCACTGGTAGAGCTATCAGTACCATAGGAACAATACTGATTTTTTTCTTTTGAAAACTCCAAAAAAAGAGTCTGTTCTATGACTACCCAAACCAGGGCAGAGTTTACCAGTCAAGAAGCTCCACCTGTGTACCCAGAACTTCTAATTCCTAACTCCTCATTCTGAAACATCAGGACACAATCAAAAAAATTTTAGAAGACTGGAAATGTCACCCTGAAGAAATAGAAATACTTCAAGTACAAAAGAAAATTGAAAAGAAAAATAACCTTATCAATATATTTAAAGTAACCATGTAATTTATTATCCAATTTGAAACAACTTTGAGAATGATATTGGGAGCTAATCATAATTGTGCCAGGACAACAGGTGCAAATCATGACTGTCCCTTGTGAGTTCAGATATATGGTCACCTTACCTCAGAAATCTTTGAATAGGTTCTGCATCCGTATACTACAGAAACACCAAAGATCATGTGAGACTGTTATGAACATTTCTATGGCAACTAACTGGAAAACTCAGAAGAAATGGATTAATTCCTAGAAACACATAACCTACTAAGGCTGAATTGTGAAGAAGTAGAAAACATGAACAGACCAATAATGAGCAAAGAAACTGAATCAGTAATACAATCTCTCACCAATAAAAAGCCCTGAACTTTGTGGCTTTACTGCTGAATGATATCAAATATTTAAAGAAGAATCTCAGTCCTTCTTAAACTCTTTTAAAAAAACTGAAGTAAAGGAAATACTTTGAAGATCATTTCATGAAGTCAGCTTTACCCTGATAACAAAGCCGGATAACAACATTACCAGAATAAACAATTATAGGCCAATATCCCTGATGAACAGAGACGTAAAAATCTTCAATGAGAAACTATCAAACAAAATTCAATAGAATATTAAAAAGAGCATTCATCAATATGAAGTGAGATTTAGCCCAAGGATGGTTCAACATATGAAAATCTATAAATGTTATACACTACTTAGTAGAACAAAGGATAAAAACCATACAACCATCTTAATTGATGCAGAAAAAAACATTTGACAAAATTCAACATAATTTATGATTAAAAACTCTCTCAAAAATTAGGTATAGAAGGAATGTACCTCAACACAAGAAAGTGCATATTTGAAAAACTCACAGCTAACATGATACTCTGGTTTAAAAAAAAAAAACTAAAAGCTTTTTCTCAAAGATTGGGAACAAGACAACTTGTTCCAATTTCACCACTTCTATTCAACCTAGAACTGAAGGTCCTAGCCAGAGCAATCTGGCAAGAGAAAGAAAAGGCATCAAAATAGGAAAGAAAGAAGTTAAATTGTCCCTGTTTGCAGATGACATGATATTTTATATATAGAAAACCCTAAAGACACTACCAAAAAAACTTTTAGAACTGACAAGCAAATTCAGCAAAGTTGAAAGATAAAAAATTAATACACAAAAATCACTAGTGTTTTTACACTAACAATTAGTGAATTACCTGAAAAAGAAATAAAAGCTGGGTGTGGTGGTGAACACCTATAATCCCCAGCTAGTCAGGAGGCTGAAGTTGGAGGATCACAAGTCTGAGGCCAGCCTAGGCAACTTAGCAAGAACCCATCTCAAAGTAAAACAGAAAGGGCTGGGTATATAGCTCAGTAGATGATCTCTGGGTTCAGCCCCAGTACTGAAAAAAAAAGACAATCTTATTTTACAATAGCTACAAAAACTATACTTAGGAATAAATTCACCCAGAAAGTAAAAGACCTGTACCCTGAAAACTAAAAAACACTGAGAAAAGAAATTAATGAATACACAAATAAATGGAAGATATCCCGTGTTCATGGATTGGAAGAATTAATATTGTTAAAATGTCCATTCTACCCCAAATTTTCTATAGATTCAACATAATCCCTATTAAAATTCCAATGGCATTTTTCACAGAAATAGAAAAAATAATTCTAAAATTCATATGGAATCACAAAAGATTATGAACAGCAAAGACAATCTTGAACAAAAAGAGCAAAGCTTGAGGAAGCACACTAGTTGACTTCAAACTATATCACAAAGTTATGGTAACCAAAATAGTATAATATTGCCATAAAAACAGGCACATAGACTAACAGGACAGAATAGAGATCCCATAAATAAGTCCAGATATTTATTTTTTTGTTTGTTTGTTTTTTTGTTTTTTGCAGTACTGGGGATTGAACTCAGGGGCATTCTACCTCCGAGCTATACCCCCAGCCCTATTTTTTATTCTTTTATTTTGAAACCGAGTCTCACTAAGTTGCGGAGTGCCTCACTAGGTAGCTGAGGCTGGCCGAGAACCCGGATCCTCCGGTCTCAGCCTCCCAAATGCTGGGATTACAAGCGTGGGCCACCACGCCCGGCTAAGTCCAGATATTTATAGTCAATTAATTTTCTACAAAAATGTCAAGAACAAGCCGGGCGTGGTGGCGCACGCTTGTAATCCCAGCATTCGGGAGGCTGAGACCGGAGGATCCGGGTTCGCGGCCAGCCTCAGCTACCTAGTGAGGCACTCTGCAACTTAGTGAGACTCAGTTTCAAAATAAAGAATAAAAAAATAGGGCTGGGGGTGTAGCTCGGAGGTAGAATGCCCCTGAGTTCAATCCCCAGTACCGCAAAAAAAAAAAATGTCAAGAACACAGACTGGGGTGTAGGCAGTTTCTTCAATAAGTGGTGCTGAGATAGCTGAATATCCACACGCAGAAGTCTAAAATTAAACCTTCATTCCACACCATACACAAAACAACTCAAAATGAATTAAGGACTTAAACACAAGGTCTGAAACTGTAAATTATTAGAAGAGAAGAGGAGAAAAGCTCTAAGACATTGATCTTGACAATGAGTTTTTTCTCCTCCTATGGTACTGGGAATGATTGAACCCAAGGGCATTCTACTTCCAAGCTATTCCCCCAGTCCTGTTTTTATTTTTATCTTGAAACAGGGTCTTGCTAGGTTGATGAGAGTCTCACTACTTGCTGAGGCTGTCCTCAATCTTGTGATCCTCCTGTCTCAGCCTCATAAATACTGGAATTACAAGCGTGTGCCACTACACCTGGCTGCACGGACTTTTTTGAACATGACCCCAATAGCATAGGCAACACAACTGAAAATAAATAGGATTCTATCAAACTAAAACGCTTCTGCACAGCCAAGGAAACAATCAACAGAGTGAAGAGACAACCTATAGGATAGGAAAAAATATTTGCAAATCATACATTTGGATAGTTAATATTCAAAATATACATAATTCATACAACTCAATAACAAGAAAACAATTCAATTAAAAAAACGGGCAAAGGGCTTCAATGGACATTTCTCAGAAGACATACAGTCAACAGGCTTATGAAAAATGCTCAAATCGCTAATCATAGGAGCTTTGTAAACTTGCAAATTCAAACCACAATGAGCTATAACCTCACCCCAATTAAGTAGTCTATTATAAGAATGTAAATGATAACAAATGCTGGTGAGATTGTAGAGAAAAGGGAACTCTTGCATGCTATTGGTAGGAATGTATTTAGTTTCCCACTATGGAAAATGATACAGAAGTTCTTTTAAAAAATTTAAAATAGAGCCTAAATATGATCCAGGAATCATACTTCTGGGTCTTAAATTCAAAGGAAATGATGTTGACATGTCAAAGAAATATCTGTACTCCTATATTCATTGCCACATTATTCATAATGGCCAAGATATGGAATCAACCTGGAATACTATTCAGTCTTAAAAAAGAATGAAATCTTGTTATTTGCGATGACATGAGGTGAACATGGAGGACACTATGTTAAGTGAAGTAAGCTAGGCACAAAAAGAAAAGTACCATATTATTTCACTTGTATATGGAATTTTAAAAGATGAATTTATAAAATTAGAGAGTAGAATGGTGGTTACCATGAGCTGAGGTGGGGATTGGGAAGTCGAAGACATGTTGGTCAAAGGATACAAATACTCAGTTTTATTATTCAGGAAGAGTAAACTCTAGAGATCTACTGTACAACATGATGACTACAGTTAATGATAGCTCATTCTTGATGCCAGGCATGGTGGCCCACGCCTGTAACCTCAGTACCTGGAAGGCTAAGACAAGATCTCAGGCTTCGGGCCAGCCAGCTCAGCAACTTAGTGAGGCTCTCAGCAATTTAGCGAGACCCTGTTTCAAATAAAATATAAAATGGGTCTGGGGGTACTAAAAAAAAAAGTAGATTTTAAGTGCTCTCACAAAAAAAAAATACGTATTTGAGATAAAGCATATGTTCATTAGCTTGATTTAGACATTCTCCAACGTTCACTCATTTGGAAACATCAAATTGTACATGGTAACTACATATAATTTTATTTGTCAGTAAAAATAAATAAGGGATTAGAAATGGCTACATCAAACAAATATATATGATATTTTCATATTTCTAATTTCAAAGCAAAAAAATAATAATAATCTCAGAGAAAAGATGGCCATTTAATATGGCTAGGATTTTTACATCTGAAAATGGTCATAATAACCCTTTAGATTTGTTGTGAGAAATAGACAAGCTAATGTAAATAAAAACCCTTAAAATAGTCCCTGGCATACAGAGATAAATGTTAGCTATTATACTTATTATGACTGACAGCAAGACATATCAGACAAAAAGGTATTTCTTTAACATATGCACTTATTTCTTTAAGTTTCATTAGATTTTATGAAGTCTGACACACTACCTTTTCATCTATATTGTTTTTTTGGGGGGACTGTTAATATGTGATATTTGATTTTATCTTTTCTGTATATTCAGACTATACTATTTATATCTCTCTTTCATTTCTGCTTTATATTGGCAACATTTTAGTTTGTATTTGCCTGTTGGTGCTGATAAATTTTGCGGTATTACATTGTGCTCCTAGAGATGTAAAGAAAAAACATGCTATCTACCGGGGGAAGAAATCAAAATAGTTATTAATTTTTCTTATTGATATTAACAGGTTTATCATTTACCTTAGCATTTGTGCCTAAGCAACAGAACTTAAAATATTATCCATATTTTAAACAGATGTGATATTTAAAATATTTAGCAGGTCCAACACTGACCAGTCAGAGCACGAGAAAATGCTCAGAACGGACACTGGCCTTAAATGCCAGTAAGCCTGTACCTTGCATTCCAACTAAAGACCAGAGCTCATTCTAAAGAATTTGAAAGGAAAAATAATTGACTTTTAGTTTTTCATAAGAATTTTAGATAGGCTTTTTCCCCCCTACCTCAGAAGAATTCTGATTGTTGAGGCTGAGGGTGTATCTCAGTGGTAGCGACCTTGCCTGGCATGCATGAGGCTGTGGGTTTGATCCCCTGCACAGCAAAAAAAAAAAAAAAAAAAGCAGCAGCAGAATGCCACATTGCCAATCATTGCTTCCAAAATAGTGATAGGAATTGGAGACACAAATAATGAGTGCTATGGTGTGGATTTGTGTGTGTGTGCGTGTGTGTGTGTGTGTGTGTGTGTGTGTGTGTGTATGGTATTGAGAATTGAATCCAGGGGCATTCTACCTCTGAGCCACAGCCCCAGTCCTATTTTTTATTCTTTATTTTGAAACAGGGTCTCACTAAGTTTCAGAGAGCCTCACTAAGTAGCTGAGGCTGGCAGCGAACCCGGATCCTCCGGTCTCAGCCTCCCAAGTCCTGGGATTACAATTGTGCGCCACCACGCCCAGCTATGGTATGGATTCTGAAGGCCCATGTGTGGAAGGCTTGTCCTCAGGGTGGCACTACTGGGAGGTGGTGGAACCTTTAGGAGGCAGGACCTACTTGGAAGAAGCTACGTCACTGGTGGGGAGGGGGAGGACCCTTATTGGGGCCCAGCCCCTTCCTGTCTTTTTGCTTCACTGCCAGGGAGAGGTGAACACACTTCCTCTGCAACACACTTCCTCCAGGAACTACCTGCCACTCCAGGCCAAAGCTACTCGGCCATGGACTGAAACCTCTGAGGCTGTGAGTCAAAATAAGCCTCTCCTCTCTTTAAGTTGCTTATCTTAGGTATTTTGTCACAGCAACAGAAAGCTGACTAACATAATGAGAAGCCCTGCTTGCCATTTCCAAAATATCCAGATATTCTACCTTCTGCTTTTGGTTGGTTCCCTGCATGTTTCCACAGGAGTGAGAGTTATTAGGGCCACTATGTAACAGACACCTCACAGAAAGAAGTACTAAGCAAATACAATGGCATAATATTAGCCCAGAGAGAGACAAAGAAAAAATAAATAAATAACAGAAACAATCAGAAAACAAAAAGACATTAAAAAAAGTGATTACAAAATTAAAAGTTCTATAGAAATGATGGAATATAAAGTTGAGGAAAATCTTTCAGAATATGGAAAAGAAAAGAATATAGAAAATAAAAAGAAAGGACACATAGAAGATCAATCTTGGAATTGACTCTTAGGAGTTTCAAAGAGAACATAAAATAAAGGAAATAATAGAAGAAAAGTTTCAAAACACAAAGACTGCCAAATTCCCAGCAAGAAACAATTCTTTTACTCAGACATACTTACTGTGGCATTTCAGAACCCCAAGGGTCAGAAGATTCTACAAGGTTCCAAAGAAAATAATATATATAAGTCCTGTGTAAAGGAAAGCGCATCAGAATGGCATCTGATTTCTACTCCACAACCATAGGTGCCAAAATGAAGTAGAACAGTCTTTAAAATTTGAGAGCAGATTATTTTGAAACTATAATTCTATATCAAACTTAAGCACTTACAAGCGAGCCCATAATAAAGATCATTTCAGGTATGCAAGAATAAGAGGAGTTTAGTCCTATATAATGCTCCCGAGGAAGATATTCATGAGTATCAACTCTAGCAAAACCAAGGCAAAAATCCCAGGAAAGGGAAAGTTTTTAGTAAGAAATGATAGAATTCACCCAGAAAATTCCTAGATGTCAGTTGTCAGCTGACCTAGCAAACAATTCATTCAAATTAAAATAGAATGTCAGTGGACTCTAAGAAAACTATTTTCAAGAAGAATGGAAAAGATTCCAAGGAATAAGCAGGAAGAATAAAAGCAGGATGAATAAAGGTGTGTTTCTTCTATCAACAAGAAAAAAAGCAAATTGAAACTCCAGGAAAAACAACAACAATAAACAATTTACAACTAAGTCATAGTTCAAATAGAAACTAATCTGGCCTTATTTTGAGCAATCAGATGAGTGTGTGAAAGAAAAATATTTGTTCTTGATGTTAGGAACATTTTGCTTTGAGTGGCACTCAGGTCATGACATTGGAACTAGAAACAAGAAATGTAATCATAGCACACTACTTACCCTGTAATTAACAATATTTACATAGTCATAATTCAAGGACTGTTTTCTGGTTTTCAGTTTTTAGAATCAACCTATAAACAAAGCAGGGAACACTTAACTGTGGCTACAGAATCAAGAGAGTTTGGGAGGGAGGAGAGTCATTATGCTCCCATCCTCATCTTATAGGATGAGAAACTAAAGGTTCTTTTTGACTGTTGATAGGGAAAAAAACAGGAGGTTTCTACACAGTTACAGCAGTAACAGACACCCAAATAACTAAAGTATTCCAAACCTGCAAAAGGGTGGGGAACACGAATTTAAACTTCATCTACCCTGAAAGGAAACTGGTAGATAATGCCTACTAAGGTTGCTGATCAAGACAAAGCAGTGTAAACACCATTTAGGGATGGGAAAGAAACCACAAGAAGGGCTAAAAACAGAAACTGGATAAAGGCTGTCATCTGTGGGTAGCAGAGTGAGGGTGGGGAAAGACGGGGTAAGGGGACGGTTTTTTTTATATTATAAAACCTTTGGACTATTTGATATTTTAATTGTGTGCATGAATCACCCCGATAAAATGTTTAAGACCCCAAGATCTATTTCACTGTCACATCATAAAAATACCAAAACTGATTACAAAATATATGGAATATTCAAAATAAAGTGAAAGACAGGAGAGGCTGAGACAGGTGAGGTGAATTATCCCAACTCGCACTGGCCTGTGACGGGTACGTGGCAGAGCTGGGGTTTCGACTCAGTTCTTCTAACACTGGTGTAGCACCTCTGCGCCAGGGTCTTGCTGAGGCTGGAGGAGACAGGGGAGAAGCGTTGGCTGGGTCCCGGAGTACAGTGAATTGCAAAGCCCTATTTCAACCATTCCATTCGCCTGTCCTCATCAGCTATCTCCAAGTACTCTGTCACTTCAAATCCTGCTTTAGACATTGATGGGATCTAAATAAAAACAGAAATGGCCCACATGACAGATAAATGGACAGGGTGCATGTTCAGAGTGTCCTCTCTTCAAAATATACTGTAAATGCAACCGTGTTTAAAATGAACACAGGGCATTTTCCGTGAGAGGGAATGGTGAGGTCAGCCCTTTCAGAAGGCGAGAAGTCCTTCTGCAGTAGGAGCTCGGGGCTCCAGCGCGTCTAGGCTCACAGGCGCTTGCCCTGTGTTTTCTGGAAGTACATCTTGCTCATCTTGCCATGCAAGGGCTGATTAGATGGAGCAGAGACAGACAGCAGGTTTCCTGAGGGTCCTGTCCTTAGGCTGCCCTCCTGTCTCCCACTTATCTCCCCCAGCTCACCCTCCTTTGTGCTTTCACCTTCAGACTCTGGCTCCTGGTAACCCAGGTGCTTTCTACCTCTGAGCTACACCCCCAGTCCTATTTTATTTTATTTTTTAGGTACTGGGGATTGATTGAACACAGGTACATTCTACCTCCGAGCTACACCCCCAGTCCTTTTTTTTTTTAATCTTTATTTTGAAACAGGGTCTCACTAAGTTGCAGAGGGCCTCACTAAGTAGCTGAGGCTGGCCACGAACCCGGATCCTCCGGTCTCAGTCTCCCAAGTACTGGGATTGCAAGCATGTGCCACCACCCCTGGCTTATTTTTTTGTTTTGTTTTTGAAAAGGGGTCTCACTAAGTTTCTGAGGGCCTCACTAAGTTTCTGAGACTGGCCTCAAACTTTTGATCCTCCTGTCTCAGCCTCTCCAAAATTGTGATTTACAGGCAGGTGCACCATGCCCAGCTCCTGGTACTTTTGAGATTTATTTCTGTCCACTTGCTCAGTTTAGTGACCTGGTCCTGACACCTTTCTAGAACTATTAACTCTTTAATGAACAGGGATGGAGGTAGGTCTACTGGGCTCGCCACCCGGAGGCCCTCTGACACAGATGCTACCCGGAGGCCCTCTGACACAGATGCCATCTCTGCCCTCCAGGGGTTTGGTGAAAGAACAACGGTAAGAACTTCCTTTTCTATACATCTCTCCAGGGAAGGAACTGAACTGCCCCAACTTCAGTTCTGGGCTCCGCACAACCCCAACCTCCTCTCTCCTTCCTTCTCTTGGGAAGGACAGACAGAATTGGAATTCCTCGTCCACCTTTAGATGGCCTGCTTATTAAGGGGAAATTCCCCCCTGGACCCAGCTTCTAACCTGAATACGTTGCTCCCTGGTTAAGCAAAAGGATTAGAGCATTGGAAACATCTACTGTCGATGGGGAGCTTGACAGAAAGCCTTAAAGACTATAATCTGGAGACATAAATCAAAATTGTAGGGGCATTTACATAGCCAGGAGGCCATTATGGAAGAAACACATGTTTTCTTCTGGGATGTAACATACAATCACCTGGCTGAGCAATGAGAAATAATATATAGACTGCCAATGTGAAGGTCAAGGGCTACAGGAGCAGGCCAAAGAGGCTCGCTGCTGCTTCTCCTGGACTACTTACTGCAAGAGCATGTTGTACTTTTTGAATGTTGGGTTTGATTTAGATCAGATCAGCCTGAAGGCAAGGCAACTTTTTTTTTTTTTTTTTAATGGGATTGAACCCAGGGGCATTCAAGCTACCTCCAAGCTACACCCCCAGCCCTATTCTATTTTTTATTTTGAAGCAGGGTCTCATTAAGTTATGAAGGGCAGGCCTCAAACTTGTGATCCTCCTCTCTCAGCCTCCCAAGTACTGGGATTACAAGTGTGCACTACCACGCCCGGCTGAGGCAAGTCGACTTTGCCAGGTGGTAGGGAGAAGGTCTGAACCTCTGGTCTGGAGACTTACTTGTGGACATCAGTTGAGGGTATGTTGGCCTCCGGGAGGAGGGAGCTAACCCGCTAACCCGGACTTCATCCAGTGTTGGTGTAAATCCGCACTGGGAGACTGGTTTTCTTTTAGATCACTCTTGAGGAGCCATTTAAGTTGCTGTTCAAGGTAATAAAAGATGAGGTATGGTCTGAATAAGTGGCCCCCACACCCGAGGAGGGCCAAGTTTGCAGACTGCTAGGTGTCTGTGTGTACAAAGTATCCACAGATTCTAGACTTAAGAATATGTCGACTCACACTTCTAAGAACTACCATTTTCCATGTATACAAATGCTGATGTAATGAACAAAATGCAAATAATTGCAAAGCATTACCTGATTGACAGTCACTATCTTTATGTGATTTCTCCAAGGACATTAAATGTGTATACACAGGTCTTGTCTCAGCTTCTCCTGCCCCTAATTAAGTTTCAGTAGATCTCTATTTTCCTTCAGAGTACTTAACATACCTTATGATTACATTTCTATTTGTATGCCCATCTGTTTTGTGTCTGTCTCTCCCAATAGACTATCAGCTTCTCACGGACAAGAATTGCCTTGGTTTTTCTCACAAATTATGTCCCCTAGTCCTAGTTCAGTGCCCGACATATAATACTTATTGTGTAATATTTAAACAAATCAATGAGATGGAGGGGTTAGGATAGTAAATCGTTTGGAAAGACTGTCAATATAAAGGATGATCTACATAAAATGGTCACCAGAAGCTCTTGGACTGTGGTCATCACAGAGGCTGCCGAGACAGAGCCTCCACTGGAAATGGTGTCCAAGAATGTTTTTTGATGCTTACAAAGTTGGGGGGAGGGCAATTATCTATATAACTGAGACTCAGAATAGCCAAGAATCTTACCAAAGACGTGTGTTGGTTCATTACCAATAAGGAGGCACTCTCAGCCCAGTAGTCTTTCCAGAATCACTGTCAATGTCTGATGGCATTTATTTTTTATTGCATGTATTTATGGTGCTGGGAATGATACAAAACAGACCAAACAGAGGCTCAACCTCTATACTGATTCTAATCTAAAAGAGTGGTTATCAATCTACTGCCTATATTTTATGTAGCATCTTTTATATTGATACTTTCTCTCAATGATTTACCATAAACTGTATATTTAGCCCTCTGGGGTGTATAATGGTGTCAATTGCAAACAACAGGTTGCTAAAAACTAGGGAAATCAATCTTCTGCAGCCCCTCCCCACTCCATGTGCCTCTCAGTCTCTTCCTGAACCTGAAATTAGACTGTACTATTTATGGACTGCCAACCACTAGAAAGAACTATCCTAGGTGCTGTGGGGAAATACACAGGATTTAACGGGCGTGATATCTGCTTTAGAGGTGCAAACAAGCGAGCCTACATTTATTTCCTCTGTAGCTAAGGTTCTTTCTCTCTGAAGATCTGTTCTGGGCATTTGGCAGCTGCAGAGTTGACCTGCTAATAAATTCAACTACATCCACAGTTCCTAAAAATGACTGTGACCAGTTCTCTCACAGAGGTGAGAAGAAAATATTTGTAGAGAGAGCAGAGATACATAAGAAAAAGTTGCATAAAATAAGTAGGAAAGCTGGAGACTGCATAAATCCTACACAAATCCTTGGCTATTAGGAAGCCACCATCAATTGCTTTCAAAGGACAGTCTCAGCCTACATCCTACATGGGACCCTGCCGCAACTACTCCTCTACCACATTTAATGAATATCTGCAGCCACTGCTTAACAAGGAATATTTGAAGACTCTAAACTCAACTCTTGTTCCTAGAGGTTCCAGCTGGGAAATAGTGTGTCCAGATTTTCCTCCCTCCAAATATTATTTTTGAGATAAAATCTCCTTTCCCTTTGAGAATAGTAATATCTTTTCTTGCATCATTTAGTTTGGTGCACTCGGAAAAAGATCAGGAAGGGAATGGTATCAATAACTGGGCTTCTGGGGTGGGGGGCGAGGGTCCTCAGCTTGCTTGGAGAGGGGCTGCAAGACAGTCTTTCTCTCTAGAGTGGCATTCAGCCTTATTTTCCTGTGTTTTCTGTCAGCAGCTATACTGGGCATTTTATATGCGATGACCCATTTATTCTACCCAACCTCCCAGAAGGAGGGGGCTCACCATTCTCTTCCTCTTGTAGATTTCAGAATAAACAAGTTCAGAAACCCTAACTCCTTGCCCAAGGTCACACAACGAACAGAATGGAGGTAAGCTTTGAAGCTCTTCTTTTGTATCACAGAGCAAAGGTCTGCTTACAGGCAAGAACTATGCTTACATGGAGAGAGACACCCTCCTGTATACCTTGGAGAATTGTAACAGAGGTTAGGGGGGAAACTGGACCTTCCTTGCTGTTGGAGGGGCCCCTGCTTCTCACCTGGCAGGTGGGAAGGACAGGCCCCTTCCAAGCAGAGCCCTGCTTCCCTTCTTCTGCCAGAGAAAGCAGATCCGCCACAGACACAAAGTCCACTCTGCAGACCTTTCCATGGAATTGCAGTATGTTCTGTTTCAGGTTTCCTAAATTGCTTGCACCAGGCAGCTGTGCTAGGTCAGAGTCTCAGAGGGCTTCTGGGATTCCAGACAGGGTGGGGGCTGCCACCCAGCTTTCTCAGGGCTGAGATGAATACAACTCACAAATGTGGAGCATCCAAGGAATTTAGGGGCTAAAAAGAGAAGCTTCTGGCTTGGAAGTGGCTAAGATTCCTGGACCTGCGGGGTGTCAGGGAACAGTTTCAAGGATGTTTTGCTTGTGCTATTGACCTAGGAATAAAGGTGCCATTTATTGGTGTTTACTGTGCTCCAGGTACCCTGCAAAGGACCTTTGACAGGTTTTTGGTTCACCTGGCCCCTTGGTTCTGACAGCATTTAATCCTCGAGACAACCCCAAGTTGAATACCAGTAGCCACATGCTACACATGAGGAAGTGGAGGTCAGAGCCTATGCCCAAGTCTTCACAGCTTTAAGCCCAAGTCAGTATTCAGATCTTCCTTTGACCCAAATGTGCATGTCGTTAACACTGACAGTATACCGCCTTTCCTGAATTTATTATGCAGCTAATGAACATATCAGACAGACTGTCCTCCGCCTCATACCCTACCCACCAAATGCTTGGGCAATTAAAACAGTTGAGTTCACTTATAAGGGAGAATAGAAAAACACAGCACTTGGACTTGTCCCAGTTACATGAATTAATTCTGTCTTGAGGTTCTGACAGCAGCATAAACCAAAGAGCCCAGAATCCCACGATGAAATTATATCGTTAAAGCCCTTGGCAGCTCAGCTATTATTTTATGTAAAATATATGCATGGCTTCTGAGAATTCCTCTCCACCAGCAAACAGGATGAAAAAAAAAATAATATATATATATATATATATATATATATATATATATATATATATATATATGTAATGATAGGATTCTCGGCTCTCATGTCAACGTTTAGGCAGCATTATTGATAAGGATGTTGCTTGTTTGGAATCGGGAAGGTAAACAGTTTCAAGTTCCAACTCTCTATTGTGGAAAATAATAAACTGGCCGCCCGGCCATGCAAATGAAGGAACTCTGAAACCGCCGGCTTCCAAACGCACCGGGCACACCAACATTCTACCCACGTCTCCCTCCCCGGGAGGGCCTGGCTCAAGCCACAGAATCTTTTCAGAGCCACCATCAAAGGCTCTGTGAGGCTCGGCTTTGGGGACATCTCGGTGCAGCCGCCGTCCCACCGTGGGGAAGGGTCAGCGAGGGCAAATAACTAAACATTTTCTCCACAACGCCATAGTTGGAATTCCCTGGCCTGGCCCCCACCGCAAGCACAAGCACACGTGTCTCAGGCTCACCGAGCCCTCTGCGCCGAGAGCCTGGAGGGTCCCCACCCCACCCACCTGCTGCTCGGGGCACTGCCCAGCCCAGGCATAAAAGAACTTTCCTGTGCAGAAAGGGACCGAGCCCGAGACACACCCTGGCTATCTATAGAAAATCCCTCTGGGGGTTCTGCTGACAAGTCACTCCAGATCCCTCCTGGGGCTTTATTATGTCACAGGAACCCGGGCTGGAATGCGGAGGATTAAATTCCAAGCCCTTCCCAGTCGGCCAGGACAGGAGGGAGGGGAGGGGAGCACTCGCAGCCATCTGGGCTCTCCGGCGCCCCCTACTGAAAGTTTTGAGGAGGCGCGGAATCACAGATCTCATCCTTCGGACTTTTATTTTGTGTGCGCGCCAGGACTGAACTCAAGGCCTCCAGCATGCTAAGCATACGCTCTACCTGTGCGCTAAAGCCACACCCCCTCAGGTGGACCTGAGATTCTAGCTCCCCATTTGGATTTGGGCACGTCGCCAATCCCACCGGGCCTTGGTTTCCTCACCCAAATATAAAATCACTGGCATATAAAATTGCCCACAGGACTGCCAAAGGGAGGAGTTAGGGAGCAGAAGCTGCAGAGGAAGTGAGCTCTGAGCAAGTGCTGATGGGGTGTGGGGAGCCCCCAAGATGGTCACCCCTTCATCCTTCCTGAAGACAACAGGAAAGATAGATGCCAGAGTGGGGGAAGTGGCTGAGACTTGGCTAAGGCGATTGTCAGGTTGCTTACAGCAAACCACCCTCTGCATTGCTCATCTGTAATGTGGGAATAGTAACAGTACTCGCTACATAGGTGGGTTGCAGTGATTAAATGAGTCAAGACTCGTAAAAGACTTCAAACAGTGCCTGGTACTAGGAGGTCACCTATGATTTTATTCCTATTACTACAATAGTCACCTCTTATTGTTATTGTTACAAGGGACCAACATATTCATGAACACAATGATTTGAAAAGATGACTAATATTGGTAACATTTCCTTTTATTTTTTTTCTCCAGTGCTGGGCATTGAACCAGGAGCTCACAATGCAAAACACGTGCTCTACTGCTGAACCACATCCCAGCCCTTGATGGATATTTTAAAATAACCCATTCCATCTCCAATGCAGGAGAAGAACCTGTGTCTTAGGGACCTGCCCCAGGTCAAAGAGCCGTGATCCTCTCCCATCCTGGGCGCCAGCCCTGGCTGGATTCTGCTCTCTGCCTCTGAACTTACACAGGTCTTTGACCTCTCTGGGTACCCCATGGAAGTACACACAGATAAAAACACCTGCCTTATTTCCTTCATGTGATCATTTTAAGGAAAGTGTGTTGATTGAGATGGCTCCTTCCCAAACCAGGAGGAACTGGATCTTTATAGAAAAAGATAAGTCAAAGGAGGAAATATAGAGTCAGAGTCATAGGGAGCCTGCATCTCTCTGGGACTGTCCTGCTACTCAGAGAAGGAAAAGGAACGATGAGGACACATTTGATCTAAGCCAACTCGTCATATAGTTGAGGGTACAAGTTGAAGTAAATTGTCAGGTTACTTAAAGCAAAACTATCCTCCTAACTCCTCATCTATAATGTGGAAGCAGTAACAATACCTGCCACATAAAGTTTACTGCCTTGCAGAGGTGAGGTGAAGGTTCAGAACCTGTCAGATCTTCTTTTGTCTTTCAGTGAGCGTGCACGCGCGCGCACACACACACACACACACACACACACACACTCAGTAATAATGCATCGCTGGGCTTCACCTCAGCAGAGTAAGTGAAACATGTAAACAAATAATAAATTATGTCTGTGGCAATGGGGCGTAGAAGCAGTAACTATAAAATACTGCCCAGGGGAGCAAAAGTTTACTGAGCCTGTGATAGAACACCCCAATGTCATCGCCAACAGCATTATGTCACCACCGGAGTGAGCTGGCTGGTAGGGCCATTACCTCCCGAAGGGAGATTGTCTTTTTTCTTTCTTTTTTTTTTTTTTTTAAACATCCGATTTTTCTTCTCCTTTCAAGGATGTGACCTCTCCTTCTGATAGGAAACTGAAAAGCAGATTCTTCCAACTGCTCTAAAGAGAACGAGGCTTGCACAGAATGAAGGAATTCCTGATGGGAAAGCTTTGCACACTGAGCTGGCAAGGTTGGCTGGCACGCCTGTCTCCTTTAGGCAGGATGCACACTTTGGTTCCTGGGTGAGCGACACACTACTGATGGTCCTGTCTCCTGTAAGATCCAGGTTGAGTCTCCAAGGAGGGTGCCACACCCCTAGGGTGCCACCTCAAATAATTCATTGGAAGTAAAGAAAGAAAACTTCCAAAATTCCATTTTATATCATCCTTTCAAAATAAGTTGCCTATTAAATATATATATATATATATATATAAAAGATTATATATGTAAAGACTATAATGAACTTCCCAAGTACTCTGGTACCCTTCATCCAACTGAACATTTTCAGCCCCTGGCTAGTCTTGTTTCCTCGTTCACCCACGCCCTTGCCCCTTCCCCTACTTCCCACATTATTTAAAGCAAATCCCAGACACTGTCTCATTGTGTCTACAAATATTTCAGTATACGGATCTAAAAATTAAGTCCTCTACTTTAAAATCATAACCACAAACCATCACTATACTCCAAAAGCATTAGCGATATATCTGAATATCCAGTGTTCACGTCTTTGATTATTCTGTAAATTCTTTTACAATTTAAATTCAGATCCAAAGTTCATATGTTGTAATGGATAATTATGTCTCTCAAGTCACTTTTCATAGGTACTAGGAATTGAACCCAAGGGCAGCCTATCTCTGAGCCCTTTTTGTTTTTTTTATTTTGAAACAGTCTCACTAAGTTACTGAGGGTCTTGCTAAGTTGCTGAGGCTGGCCTTGAGGATTACAGGTTTGTGCTACTACACCTACAGTTCAATTCACTTTTAATCTATTGGTCTCTCTCAATTTCTCAGTCACTATTTTTGCAAGTTTTTAGTTGAAGGACTTGGGTTGTTCTCCTTGGCTAATCTTCTACAGGTTGAATTTTGCTGATTATGTTTCTATGGTACCATCTATCATTTGCCTCTATTCCCTGTATACTCTCTGTAAATGGGAAATCATGAAGTTCCATTTGGTTCAAATTAAATATTTTTGGTAGAGCCAGGCGTGGTGATGTGAACTTGTAATCCCAGTACTTGGGAGGCTGAGACAGGAGGATTGCAGGTTCAAGGCTAGCCTCAGTTGCTTAATGCAACTTAATGAGACTCTGTTTCATCTATAAAGTAACACTTTATAGATGGTGTTAAGGACATTTGTAGGTAGAAGAGGTTTGTTGTCTCTTTATTTGTTATACCAGCAATCTTCAACCATCATTAACAAATTCACTCGTAATTATAAAATATGATGTTCTAATTCTGTGTCTTCATTTATTAGCTGGAATACTTCAGAAAATATAATGTTCTTACCAACTTTTTGCCCAGTTCCTATAGCAAAGGCAGGATAAATGCTTCTTTTTCTTTGCCAGTTTTCAAAATGAGATTGTCACCTAGTCTTCTCCAAAAGTGATCCCCAAGGTATTTCTTTAGTATTAGAATAAACATATGATTGGATATATATATATATATATATATATATATATATATATATATATATATATTTAATGTGGTTTAAACAGTTACATTTCTCCAAATGTCCCATTTCTGGCCAATGGACAACTTTCCAAGTTGACTCCTGAGTCCCTTAGATGTGATCCAATAGCAATTAATAATTCCTTTGTTTTCTTGTATGATGAGATGTTCCAGACTCACTTCACAGACTGTAAATGAAACACTTCCCCAGGAAGCTGGTTCCTTTTATGGGAAATGGTATTTAGAGACTACATTCTGCATTTAGGGCATTATCCTTTAATTTCTATTTTTTGTGGTCGATATCTTATAATATGCATAATATATTAATATTATAGGTGATATATTCTTTATTTTTAATTTTTCTGTATGTGGTACTAGGGATTGAACCCAGAGGTATTCTACCTCCAAGATATACCCTTTGCCTTTATTGTTATTATTATTCTTTTGAAACAGGGTCTCGCTAGGTTGCTCAGAGTCTCGCTACATTACTGAAGCTGGTCTCAAACCTGTGATCAGCCTCCTGTCTCAGTCTCCCAAGTGCTGGGATTACTGCAGATGTGTATCACCACATTTGGCTTGATACATATTCTTTATAGATGACAACAAAAGATGCATGTACTTCCTGAGAGAGATACCCAATCCTGAAAGTTTAAAGACTATTTATGTAGTGGGAAATGTACTTGAATTGTAATTCTGGGCCTTCTTTATTTCTAGCTGTTGGTCTTGGTCAGGTTCTTCTTTTCTCCTTGAACTTGAGCTTCTTCAAGTCTAAAATGAACATAGTGAGCCACTTATGGGGATGTTGGAATGACCAAATACAAGAAATAAATGATGGATACGTAAACATAGGTAATTGGATGGATAGATGATAGATAGGTAGATAGATCTATACATACATTTATGTATTTACAGATAGATTTATCCATACATACATTTCTGTATTCATACATACATACCCTAGCTTCTTTGAGCAATGGGAGCAATTCTTCGTCTGTCAGCAAAGAGCTCAATGTCGATAGAGCCCCTCTCATCCAGAAGGCTCTGAGTCTGTCCTCGAGGAGCTTGTGAATCAGAGGAAAAGGGAAGCCTTACACACAAAACACTCAGGCAGCCTCCACCTCCCCAAAGTCCCAGGGGTAACATGCACATGCAGGGGAGTCCTGGCAGCTCCCAGCAGGGTGCTCTCTGGAACCTGGAGAAGAGATCCAGAGGTCTTTCTGGGGAAGATGGGACTCGAGCTGGGCTGGCGAGAGGGGAGCAGACGGGGGATGCAGGAGGGCGCTCTGGGGTGGGGAGTTACCTGACTCAGAAATAAGAGGAAGTGACAAAGTGTAGTCAGAGGGAAGCTACTGGAAGAAACCGTCCAAAGGAAGGAAAGGTTGCTCCCCAGTGCCAGGCTTCCACAGAGGAGGAGGTCAGGAAGCAGGACCCTGTGGGTTTTAAGAGGACCAATTTAGTCCCTGGGTGGTGAGGGAAGACAGACTGCCACTGCGGGTAGGGGGTGGAGTGGGGAAGCAGAAGGGCTGTTAGTGGCTGGTGTGTAAAAAGAACAAAGCGGCCAAAATGCTAGAAACCTGCAGCGAGACCCAAAAACACACAGGTACCTGAGCAGGTGGCAGGCATCTCTCTAGCGGGAGGGAGATGCTGGAGGCAAAGAGAGACCTTTAAAATGGCTTTGGTGACGCAAGACCCAGGCACTGCAGAGACTAGACAGGCGGCAGCAGACACCAGGAACAAGAAGCACAGGGCCCTCGTCTCTGTGGAGCGGGGCTGCATCCATCCCAAGCTCACATTATCAGAAGTGGCGTGGTGCCAAGCACTTACCATGCATTCTCTCATTTAGCTCTCTCGCTCAGCCTCCAAGGCGGAGGTAAGCCCACTTAACAGAGGAGGACACTGAGAATGCTAGCGGTCCAGCAGTTTAGGGAAGGTGAGGCACACATTGGAGGTGAGAGTCACACTCGGCTGCCTCTCGGGCCACGCACGTACCATGGCCCCTGACTGCCCCGCACTGACGATCTGACCCACACTTCCAGCACACAGGCCTTGGTCACTGGCAGTATCATCTGCTATCATGCATTTAGAATAATTCGTTTGCTGACTCATGAAAGCCACAGTGGAGGCTCTTCAATCATTCTCATTCTGGACACCGAGGCACAGGGAGATTAAATAACCTCCCTAAGGTCACACAGGAGGAACAGCAGAAGGATTCACACGCAGGCAGGCTAGACGCAGAACCCACACGTTGGGCGTGGTACACATGGGCCAGCTCGCTTCTCCACCTCGTGTCGCCTTCCAGATGCAGCGGTGTGCCCACCGGGGAGGCACTGGGGCCTGGGGGGGAGCGAGCACGTAGGCTGGTTCCATTGACATTCCCTGTGAACAGAAGGCCAGAGGTGGTGGGTGCTTTGGTGGCTGTCACTTCTGTGTTAATGACATCTGCTTCCTGACAATGGTCCCTCCTGGCCCTCGTCCTGAAAGGAAGTTATTTTAGTCTCTATGGGCACTTGGTTTTGGCGTCTGAGAAGTCTCATTGTTAGGGGTAGTGGCGCACGTACCGGGGTGGTGACTATCCAATTACTCTGGTGTCTGCAGAATTTTCTTTTTTAATTAAAAATTCTTCTTGGAAGGTTGGAGGGAGAGCACAAGCAGGTGGGGAAGGGGACCACCATGCCTTGGGGACTGACGAAAAGCAGCGCCTGTTCGGCTGAAATTTGCAGTTCAATTTATCTTCCTTAAATGACCACATAGGAAAATGATCACAACAGCAAAGCGACATTAGAAATTGAAATGGGTAAATAAAACCTTGCCAGAGACCAGCGGCTGCTGAACCCATTTGAGAAATGGAGATCCAAGCGGCACACAAACTAAACAGCGGCGGGGACAAATGTCAAGTGTTTCTCTGGACGAAAAGCAAAAGCGACCTGCACAAGCCCGGATGTCCTTGTGGGTTTGTTCCTTTGTGAGCAGGGCTGAGGGTGTCCATAGGTCAGTGGCCCGCGGTGGGCGCCCCTGCTGTTCAGGATAACAGGGAAGAACCCGGGCATGTGAGAGGTGGAAGGGGCCTTTGAGGTCACGCTTTACAGTCTGGCCACCTCACTGTGCAAATGAGGAACGAGGCCCCAAGAGACGAAGCGACACGGTCTGATATTTCATGCGCGTTTCCTTGTGGGATGTTTATAAAAATCGAATGGGTCATCAAATTGGAATGTGGGCTCCATAGCAGCAGCCGCTAATAACAGTGAGCGATACTACGTTCCAGATGCTGGCGAGAGCCTTCTGTGGACATGATCTCATGTAGTCCTCATGGTAATCTGACAAGACTGGTACGAACATAGCCTGTGTGTTCACAAGGGAGGACATCGGGCTCAGACGGATGAAGTGGCTGGACCAATCATACCGTCAAGAGATGGTATGGCCAGCCTCACCCAGCCCTGGTTTCAAATCCCAACTCTACCACCTTCTAACAAGCCCAGAATAGGAAAAGGGTAAAATAAACCAGCACCCACCTCACAGGATGTTATTTTACCATTCAAAATCATCACGAATTTGAGTAGGGATATGGTAAATACAAATTACACAGTGTTTAGTGAAAATGCCAATACTTGGTGTAAAAATAGGCAGAAGAAAATGAAAGTGGAGCCCTTAGCCATTAACAATTGCTGGATAGTAGTAGGGTAACCCTTCATGCTTTTTCTGCCTCATTCCCATTTGAATTTTTTATAACATGGTATAGGTCTTTTGTAATGAACAAATGGATGTAACCATTCTTCTTTAAAGAAGTAGCACTCTGCTCTTGGAATCGATGAGGGAAAGCCTAAAATGAATAGTAATATATTTTCCTTTCCTTGGCACTAAAAACTAATAAGTAATTGATTTGCAGCATGAGATAGAGGATCATATACAAAGTCCAGACAGAATACAAGTCCCTTTTCGCATTTCATCAGATGCAATGAAAACTAAAATTCAAAGGACCTAAAATTTGAAGCTACACTATTTTTATGGCTTGCATAGTCTGGTCTATTAATAAAAGAAGATAACTTTCCTATGTTTAGCAGGGTAATGACTGTTCATTCTTTCCTCCTGCCTGTAACTGGGTTTAAGCCAATGCTGAGGCTTCTGGGCTCTGTGGCTGAAGGTACCTCACTGTCCACCTCATCCACTCGTGGAAGCCCAGGCACAGGGAGGTGACGTCACTTGTTCAAGGTCTTCTGAGTCCTAAGGTTTAAATGCTGAATAGAAACTCTAAGGCCTCTTTCTTGTTTTTGTGCCAATCCTAGTGCCCAGTGCAGACACTTTCTCTCCGAGACCAATTAAAACTTTCACGGGGGGTGGGTAGGGGGATGAAAAGCTCAGCTCAAGACACATAGCAGGGGCTGAGGGTGAAACTCAGTGGTAGAGCACTTGCCTAGCATGTGAGAGGCTCTGGGTTCAACCCCAGCACTACCAAAAAATAAATAAAATAAACTACAGCAACAACAACGAAAACATCCACAGGAATAAAAAAGTAGCTTCTTAATGGTGCTTCATAACGCACTTCCTATGTTTCAAGTACCACAGTGAATGCCTTATGGGACTGACTTATCCCTGAAGTAATCCTGCATCTTATTTCTAGGCTGAAGAAAATGAGGCTCAGGAAGGCTGAGCCACCTGCCCAAAGTCACATAGCTAGCTGATGTCTGGACCAGAATTTTGAAGGTCATTATTCTCAGAGAGTTTAGAAACTTTCCCAACTAAGAAGGGTCTGGGAATGCTAAATGGCTATAGTCTTGAAATGCAACCCAGATCCACTAAGCCTTAAAATCCCTTCTCCACAGCCAAGCTTGCCTAGGTATGAAATATACTGTATCAGCCTCCAGTCACTTGGCCTTTATATACTTAGGATGATGTATTTGCCTGTTTTCTGTTACTACAATGAAATTCTTGAAGTGGACTGATGTATAGAGAAAAGAGGTTTGTTTAACTCACGGTTCTGGAAGTTTGAAGGTATGATACCAGCATTGACTCAGCTCTGGCAAAGGCCTCATGGCAGATAGCATCACATGGCAAGACAGGAAGCCAGAGAGAATGGACCAGGAATGATCTCTCACTGGGCCCCACCTTTTAAAGGTCTCACCATCTCTTAACATTGCCACCCTGGGGACCAAGCTTCCAAAGCATGAACCCTTGGGGAACACACTGAAACCATATTCAAACCTGGCAGATGAGCACTGTTTTTGGTAGCAATTATATATTTTGTGTGTGTGTGTGTGTGTGTGTGTGTGTGTGTGTGTAGGCATTCTACCTCCAAGCTAAATCCCCAGCCCTATCTTATTCTTTATTTTGAAACAGGGTCTCACTAAGTTGCAGAGGTCCTCACTAAGTAGTTGAAGCTGGCCAACAACCTGCGATCCTCCTGTCTCAGCCTCCCAAGTACTGGGATTACAAGCGTGCGCCACCACACCCAGCTGTAGCAACTGTATTCAACTGCCAATTGGGCAATTCTCTCAACAGCCATTCATTAAACACATTTGGAGTTTCAGACCCATGCAAATCATGAGCTGAGGGTGGAGATGCAAAATTCTCCCCCAGACAGCATCTGACCTCAAGAATTTAAAAATGTACCAGCAAGCTTTATCTTTGAACCAGATGGACTCAAAGGAGGCTGAGAGCTGATACCTTCCCTATTGCTCTTTCTTAGTGAGCATTACATATTCATAAGCTTGCCAGAGAAATTATACAAGTGTTTGTATTTCCTGATGCCCATCAGGGTGGGCCTGAAATTCCTTGTAAAGAATGGGCTAAGTTCTACTTCCTTTGTTAAAAATAAGAAGTCCAAGCCAGGCGTGGTGGTGCACGCTTGGAATCCCAGCATTTGGGAGGCTGAGACTGGAGGATCTGGATTTGTGGCCAGCCTCAGCTACTAGTGAGGCACTCCGCAACTTAGTGAGACCCTGTTTCAAAATAAAGAATAAAAAATAGGGCTGGAGGTAGAATGCCCCTGAGTTCAACCCCAGTCCCGCAAAAAAAAAAAAAAAAAAAAAAAAAAAAAAAAAAAAAAAAAAAAAAAAAAAAAGAAGTCCTGGCTAAACTCAGGGTACACTGTGTTAACTAGTCAATAATCAGAGCCAGGAAAAATTGGTATCAAGGAAAATAAAAGAAAGGAATGAGCAGAAGTAAAGTGAGCAACATTTGGGAAAGAAATTGATAATAAATGGGCTTTGGAACCTGTCACTTCTGAATCTGAGTTGTAGCTCCAACAATCACTATCTATGTGACCTTGGTAAGTCTTATAGCCATTTTTGGGCTCAGTTTCAAGATCACTGAAATAATCTTGCATGGTGATTAGATTAGTGATAATACATATAAAATGCCTAGCACAGTGCCCAGCATCTTGCAATATGTGGTAACTGTCATTATTATTTAAAATCACTGGAGATTTCACTAACATTTGGCTCTTCTCTGTTGTAAATTAAGTTGAGGACCTCCAAAAGTAAGGAAAACTAATTTCTTAAGGCAAAATCAACAATAGGCTCATCCCCATACACTGAGTCCCCACTAGCTAAACATCACTACTCTGGACTTCAGGGAGCTCTGTGCAGCTTGCTTTTTCAATGATGATAGAAAAATAAAAATGAAAACAGGCCCAAGAAAGCTTATTTTCAAAATGCTAGGCGAGGGCTCCATGGAGAGAAGAAACTAAATGGCCAACTCATTTCAGCAGCAAAGGCAAACTATAAATGAGCACAGTATCCAGTTGTCACCTGCGTGAGTTCTGCCTTTTCATTGCTGTGACCCAAATCCCTGACAAGGACAACTTAGAGGAGGACAGGTTCATTTGGGCCCATGATTTCAGAGCTTCAGTCCACAGTCGGCCAGCTCCAGGCCGTGATACAGGAAAACTGCTCTTGGTTCACGGTGGCGGGAAGCACAGAGTGCTTCCAGAAGCTGCAAGGGACGGATATAGTCCTTAAGGTCATGCCCTCGGTGACCCACCTCCTGTGGCCATGCCCCACCTCTGAACCTTGCTGCATTGCCAACATAGGAGCTTTTCTGGGGGCCGTTCCATATCCAAACCACGGTATCACCTAGGATTGACCATCTGAGTATGAGCTAGAGCAAGGGATAGTAGTTAACAGAATGTGAGCTGCTGCAACAGATTAAACTCCAAAAGCTCAGAGGCACAACAATAAGTAAATGTTTTTGTCTCACTCACAGCCAGTCCAGCAAGGTGAGCATGGAAGGGATAGGGAAGGAGGTCTTAGCTCCAGGTAGTCATTCAGGACCCCAGATGGCCAAGTCTTTCCAATCTCCAACATCTGGCTTCCAATGCCTTCCCTAGAAATGACATCCACCTGCAAATGGGAGAAGAGAGACAGGATTGAATATGGTAAGTTCTTATGGGCCAGGCTTCAAGGACACACGTAGTCACTTCTACTTTCACCCTTCATTGGCTAAAATTTAGTCACACCTAACTGCAAAGGAGGCTGGGGAAACCGTCTCTTTGCTTGCTCAGGAGGAAATGGGAAAGCATGTTTAGAATAGCAATTGATCTCTGCCATGCAGGGCACCTGCAAACTCCAGAGCACTCCCTGCAATACTTGAGAAACCTAAGATCTGCTGTCCCTTGTCTTTATTCTTGCAGATAAACCCAAATATTTAGTCCCCAAGTCCAGTGTATCACAGACGAGTTTTACACCGCACAGTAATGAAGTAGACTAGAGAATGAAAGGAAAAGAGGAAAGTGACAAGTATTCTAACAGGGAAAAATTAAAATTTACACAGAGGGAAAAAATAGGCATTTGCCCTCTCTGCTCACATAAGACTGTAAGGAATTAGGGCGGCATCCACAAAACTGCATTGGCAGATTTTGCCGTGTTTTGACAGAGCTAAATTTAAACCAGACCTTGCTTCTTTTTGCAAAACAAGAGGGTTTGATTGATTGTTTTGGTGTTATGATTCCTGGATGTTGTGACTCGAGTTCATATCCCAAAATAATACCATTTGTAATGACTTTGTCTTGTTCTGGAAGAGCTCAGTTCTTAGAACTTCTGAACGCAGGGCCATGGCTTCCTTCACGGGCATATGTGAACTGTGCACCCAGGGTTCCTGTTACCTCCCCCCCACCCCCAACACACACTGGCCTGCTACCCATCCTCCTGGGCTCCCTGTGGCTCAGGCCCATAGCTTCCTGTCTCACCTTCTATCCTCCTGCAAAATCTCTGCTTTGAAGCTCATGTCATCTAAACCTTAAGTTTTCTTTTAATCGCAACCCATCATAAGAAATACATTTTATATTTTGACCCAGTATATAATACACATGCACAAAGCAAACATTTCTTGAAGCATTCTTTCTTATCAAGAGTGATATACTCTATTTTATTCTATTTCATGTTATTTAAACACACACACACACACACACACACACACACACACACACACACACAATGGGACCTGAGAAATTATTTAGGCAAACTATCTTTAATCAGTTGTCATGTTGTAGTCTGCAAGCCTCCTGGCTTTATACCAACAGATCTTTCTTTCTCCTTCATCTCTGCTCTACTTATCTGTATTCTCCTACAAACACACCCTCGACTTTTCTCCACTTCATCTTTCAAATTATTAACTCTGATACCTCACTGATATCTCAGCCTCTTATTCCCCCCCATACTTCTACACTCACTTTACATATGCTCAAGCTTCTAGGGAGCCTTAGACCTAAGCTTCCATTAGCTCCCCCATCTGAACCTTGCTGGTTTTGCTTCCTCCCCACACCACAGGGACCCCATGACTACAACCTCCCGATCTGCCCACTGTCTGCCACTTGGCAGGGTATACTTTGGTTCTGTTCTTATGATAACTGAACTGGCAGCTTGGCTATCAGCCCAATGGATGAGGCCCAGAAAAATGCAGATAGTAAGAGCCTGGACCAGGCCTATGAGTTTGGGATGATGTCTACACTGGCTCAGTGCTCGTTTATTCCTTCACCCACTGTAACTTCCTACATTCAATCCCTCTGCACTGTCGTCCAGACTGTGGCATTCTAAGCTTACTCACCAGTCTTTGTTTTACTCTCTCTGCAGCTGAGATCATGGACATCTTTCTAAGTATCTCTCCCATTACTTAGATCACTCCCACCTCCCTAGATCTCTTCTTCCCTCTTTAGTTACCCTTTTTCAGGATTCTTCACAAATTCTCTTCTCTCTCTTCCCCTTAATTGCTGATGTCCTTAGGCCCTTCTTCCTCTCATCACACTGGACAACATTCCAAGGTGAACCCAGGTACACTCACAAGTTCCACCACCGCCCGCCTGTATGATGATGACCCTCATAGCTGTATCCTAAGTCCTCGACCCTTTCTGGGGTTCTTATCTAGTGCCTGCTGGGCCACTCCCCCAGATGTCTAATGCGCATGCTTCAAATTGAAGCTGGCCTTGCTCCCTACTTATGCCTTCCAATGGCTTTCCATCGCACTTAGAAAAATTCCATAATTATTACGATGGTTGTACGGTCTCTGGAGTCCAAGTGATCTACTACTCCACCCTCTTCCCCCTCACCATCCCAGTGTTCGTTCCTCACGACTGACTTTCTCTAGCCACACTGGCCTCCTTGCCGTCACTCCAATACATCAAGGATGCTCCTGGCTATTCCTCTGCCTGACGCGCTATCATCCCAGATCAGATAGTCACAAACCTTTCTCCTTCAATCAAGTTTTTGCTGAAATAGCAACTACACTCAGTCTCCAGAGGCCACACCCCGAGGACCTGCCTCTGAGCATGGCTGCCTCCAGAGCACGAGGTCCAAGGGACTTTTTATTCTCAAGCCACAACACCATCCAAGTGGATCTTTCTCAGTCTTTCCCATTGCGTCTGGTCTCTCCATCCTTACTGCCATGGCCTTGGTTCAGTGTCATGAATCCCAAGGAAGTTGAACTGAAGCTATGGGTCCACTTCTCAGGAAAACGAATACAGAGACATGTTTCACACAAGAGTTTCTAGATTCTCCAAAGTCTGGTGAAGAACTGCTTCTCCAGATGCCACTGGTCCCGAGGATAAAATTCTCTAGCCCAAAGCTACCTTGCTTCTCACCTGGACGATGTTGATGCCCTCTGACATGTCTCCTGCCTCACCTTACCTGTCTTTGCTCCCCTCCCCAGAAGACAGCAGGTGAGTCTGTTATCTACTCTGCATCTCTGACAACACCTGTCAGAGGTTCTCCATCACTGTAAGGACAAACACCCGAGTCCCCTGCGTGATGATACAGTGCTGCTGATCCCTCCAGCCTTGGCCCTTTGGTGCCCCACATCCATTCTGAGCTAGAGTCGTTCTGAAAAGCCACTCTCTCTCACCTCCATACCCTTGGACATAGTGGTCCTTTGCCCTTTTCCTTCCTGACCCCTCACCTCCCACGTGCTTAGCTGCAAGCCACTCAGCTTTTCCCAGACAGCTCAAGGTTTATCACAAAAGTATTTTCTGGTTTCCTGGCTTCTCTTCTCCCATCAGACCATCATATTGCCCATTTTGTGACCACCATATTGCCCATTTTCCCTGTGCCTCACTGGAGGCAGGCTGTCTTCTTCATCTCTGTGGCACATAGTAGGTGCTTAACAACATGTTGAACTATTGGATGGAGTGATCAGGTGTTAGGAGAGAGGGGGTAGGAACAGCACATTCTAGATTCAGGTATAGCCAACACAGCTTCCCAAATGGGAAAATCCATATTTACAGGAGAAATAAGCTGAACAGCTCTTTCATTTACAAAAAGGATTCCCCACACGGGGCTTCTAACTAGCAGGTGCTTTAACCATTCTATGTAAGTGTCTGTTTAGGGATCATTAGTCATTTTACAAAGAGACCAAAAGCTAAAGTACAACCAATCAGAACCTCGAAATAGAACCACCAGGCTTCTAAAGCTACTCTGCAAGACAGCAGGAAGAAGGATTTGATGGTAAACTATTCAATTAGCACATAACTTTTCAGGAACAAGCCAAGGAGAGGGAGGGGGAGAGAGGGCAGAAGAGAAAGAAAAAGAAAACCAGAGTAACAGCAACAACATTTTCGGGAAGGCTACATGACCCAGTATCCCAATATCCGCCTTTGTACAAGGGCATCCCTCTTTTTATGGGAGAGAGGGGCCCAGAATGATCAGAGACCTACAAGTAGGGTAATCAGTGAAGACAAAGGTCTTAATTTATAGGGAAGACAAGGATACAGAAAGGTCTTTTCTGGTCTCTGTTATGCATATAACACATTGAATGGAGTTACTCTGGCAAAACCCCTCAAGTTCATTCATCTCTTCCTCAAATATCTATTGAGCACCTGGGACATGTCCTGTGTCTAGCCCTATGCTAGACACAGGAGATGAAATGCTGACCCAGGTGTGGGCAAGCCGTTCCTCTAGAGACCCTTGCATTTCAGAGGAAGGAAGCAAGCAAACAAAAAACAAACAAGTTCATTTCCTATGGTGAAAATGTTGGTAAAGAAGTAGCAAGGGTGGGGATACTGGGGTCTCCTGTAGGGAAGGAAGGCAGGCGAGGACTCTCAGAAAGGGTATTGCCTGAGCCCCGCTTGATGGATGAAAAAGAGCCCAGAGAAAGGCATTTCCTGCAGAAGGGACCATCAGAGTCAAACACCCTTAACAGAGAAAAATCTAAGGAAATTCCAGAAACAAAAAGGAGATTACTCTAGTTAGAGTTAATGGAGAGCCAAGAGTTGAATGAGGCTGGGGCCAGATTTTGCAGCAAGGACTGTGGAGTTATTCTAAAAACAATGGGAGGTCACTGCAGGAATTTCATCGAGAGGTAGCAAGATGGGTTTACTCACAAAGAGTGATCCTGGAGTCTGTGTGGAGAATGAGCACAGGGGAAGAGGAGCGAGGCAGAGCATCGGGTGTCTGCTCCAGAGATCCAAGCAGGAGACGACGGTGACTGGGATCAGAATGATGTTGGTGAGGGCAGAGAGGCATGGGCCAATGCCAGGCCCAGAGCTGATGTGGGGCACAAAGCCATTGTGATCCATGATAAGAGAGATTTCTCTGAGGTCATCCTGCTCAGACATTCTGCAACCGTTACCTAGGATCGTGGCTATCAAGGTAGGGCTCTCTGAGGAGACCTGGGCAGTGCGTGGGCCATGCTGTGATTATCACAGGCCCATGAATTTGGGGTGAGGATATTTGTAAATCAGTCACTTGGGAAACCCCAAAGAAATCCATTCTGTGCATTCTTCAAATCCACTGGGGCCAGCTCTGTGACATCTTCTCCTGTGCTCTTAGCCATGAGTGCCCTCCTAGAGAACCCCTGTTTTAGGAATGGCATCCTTCATCCAGCTAGAAAGCAGCAAATCACCTTGGACAATTCTGCTGCAGGCTGAGCTAAGACAGGTGGGTTGTGCACAGGTACCATTTATTTGGCAGCTAATGACACCTGCCAGTTGTTCAAGGAAGGTAAGGGCTACAGGTCACCTCCCCAACAACCTCACTATCGGAGCAAGTTTCAGACCAGCTTCAGCCCCACATGCAGATATGGTCGTGTAACCGGATCTGTAATCTCTTGGAGTCCCAGCTCCCTGTGGTCCAGGCATTCAACTGCAGATTGACATGAAAGGTTGGTCTCAGGAGAAACGTGATGGTACCCCATTGCGGGATTTAGTTAACCCAGACCAGTCATTCTCAGCTGGAATAGACTTAGTCCCACATATTTTGCCCTCCACACAATGTCTGGAGATGATTTTGGTTTCAAAAAACTGGACAGGTTTTGGTTTTGATAACTGACAACTGGGAGTCAGTAGGCAGAGGCCACAGATGCTGCTAAACATCCTACAACTTGCTCAGCGAATCCTGGTATATCTGCTTGAGTCCTGGTGATATCTGCTCTCCTCACAGAGGCACAGAACCAATCTCTCCCTGCCTTCCACCACCCTTGACTGCACCTTCAGCACTTCTGACAAAACCTTCCTCCTCTCAGCTCCCAGCCCTCTGCTTCCCTCTACTTGGGCCTTGCCATCAGATGCAGTTTCCCAAACTAGGAAGCTATTGTATCTCCTAAATTCTCCAGGGGCTCCTCACTGCAGCATAAGCTCTGCTTCTCCTCCTTCCTCATCTCCCTTGCATACTCTGTTTCAGTTTCTTGTGCCTTTCTCCCTGTGGTTCCTCCACCTGGAGATCCTGCTGTTCCTCTCTTGCTCACCCTTTTTCACCTTTTTAGGTGTCTGGACCCTGAGTCTCCACCCAGATGTTGCTTCCTCCTCTGGTTGCTCCAGGTTGACCTTGGGGCTCCTTATTTGACATTGCTCTATTATGTACACACTCTTGTTAAATCAGATGTCACAGTTGCCTTCTTGCATGTGACAGTTAGCATGTCTTGTCTCTCTTGGACTCTTACGGCAGTCCGTGGCTAGCTCATTGGGCCCAGTATGCTACCTGCTCCATAGTAGGCAGCAGCTAAATATTTATTTGATGAGTGATCAGTTTCCATACCCTGGGATGTCTAGTTTTCACATGTTTGTTTTGTTTTGTTTTGTTTTAGTAGATTAAAAATTTCTCAAGTTTTCAAGGAATATAAAGTAATACAAATGAGATAGTTAATGGCTGTGTTTTCAAATAGCAGTGAACCACTATTTATTTGTTTTTAAATGTCATTTAAGAGACTTGTTTCAAATATAGATTTGTAGTCCCCAAATGCCCAGACATTTTTTGAAAATTGTAATTCGTATATCATAAAATTTACTTTTTAAGGTATACGATACAGTGGTTTTTTGCATTTTTAAGTGTTTCTAGTACTTTGGTATTTATTGGTACAGCTGCCACCACTGTCTCATATAGAACATTTTTAATCACCCCAAAAGAAACCCATACTCCTTAGCAGTCACTCCCCTCTCCCCACTTCTCCTAGCCCCTGGCAACCAATAAACTACTCCCTGGTCTTTAGCAATTTGTCTATTCTGAATATTTTCCACTAATGGAACCATACAGTATGTGGTCTTTTGTGAATGGCTTTATTTACTTAGCACAATGTTTTCAAGGATCATCCACATGGTAACATGAATTTGTACTTCATTATTTTTATGATTTCTGAACAATATTCCACTGTGTGCATGGATCACATTTTGTTTACTATTCATAAGTTGATGGACATTTGGGTTGCTTTCACTTTTTTGACTATTATTAATGATGCTAATATAAATAAATTTGTGCACATATATTGAATATATTTGTCTAATTCTCATGGGTATGCACCCAAGAGAGTCAACTTGCTAGGTCATGGGGTAACTCTATGTTTTACTTTCTGAGGAACTGACAAAACTGTTTTCCACAACAGCTGAAATATTTTACATTTTTACCAACATTATATGAAGGTTTTCATCTCCTTTCTCCTTACCAACGCTTGTTATTGTCTACTGTTTTTTTATAGCTCTCCCACTAATGATAACCCTTTGTGGTTTGGATTTCCATTGCCCTGATGACTAGAATGATGGTTAGTTTTAGGTGTCAACCTGACTGGGTTATGGGATACCCAGGTAACTGGTAAAGCATTATTTCTGGCTATGTCTGTGGGGGTGTTTTTGGAAGAGATTGGTGTTTGAATCAGTGGGCGGTTAATGAAGAACACCCCCCAACCCTGCTGCCTTACCCAAGATGGGTGGGCAACATCCAGTTGGTTGAAGGCTCAGGTAGGACAAAAAGGCAGAAGAAAGGAGGATTTATCCTCTGTCCTGGAGCTGGGACATCTATCTTTTCTAGCCACTGTACTCCAGTACTTGCACCAGTAGCCCTTAGGTTCTCAGGCATTTGGATTTGGACAGAACTATGATATTGGCTCCTCTGATCCTCCAGCTTACAGATGGGGTATCATGAAACTTCTCAGTCTCTCTAATTACATGAGCCAGTTCCCATGATCAATACCTCTTATCATCTATCTATCTATCTTCTATCTATCCTTTTATCATTTATCTGTCTATCCTATTGGTATAGGTATGTGATGCTTTGTTTTTCTGGAGAACACTGACTAATGCAACTAGTTTTTTTGAGCATCTTTCCGTGTGCTTATTGCTCATTGATATGTCTTCTTTGGAGGAAATCTATTTTTTAATTGAGTTGTTTGTTGTTGAGTTGTCGGAGCTCTCTATATTCTAAATATTAATCTCTTGCCAGTTATATGATTTGGAAACATTTCCTTCCATTCTGTGAGCGATCTTTTACTCTTTTGACATTGTCTTTTGGTACACAATAGTTTTTTTAATTTTGATGAGGTCCAATTTATCTAGTTTTCTTTGTTTTGTTTTTTCGAGCATTTGGTTTTTTGAGCATTTGATGCCATATATAAGAAACCATTTTTGTTGTTGTTGTTTTGAGCATTTGGTATCGGTATCATGTCTAAGAAACCATTGTGTGATCCAAGTTTTCAAAGATTTAAGCATGTGAGTTTTGTAGTTTAGCTCTTTAATCATTAATCTATTTGAATTTATTTTTGTATATGGTGTGATATCAATGTCCAACCTCATCTCTTTTGCATGTGCATAGCCAGATGTCCCAGTACCATTTGTGGAAAATATTTTTCTCTGTGAGGGGTATTGGTTTCCTTATAGAAAATCAACTAGCCATAAATATAAAGGTTTTTTTCCCCCTGGACTTTCATTTCAATCCCAATCATCTATATGCCCATCTTTGTGTTAGTATGATCTATTCAAATGGCCAAGGAACCCCATTTGGAAAAACCTGGCTCTAAATTACAGTTACAACTGAGTGTGGTGGCTCATGCTTATAATCCTAGTATTTGGGAGGCTCAGACAGGAATATTACAGGTTCGAGGCCAGCCTCAGCAAGTAGTGAGACTTGCATCGACCTAGCAAGACCCTGTTTCTAAATAAAAATAAAATAGGACTGAGGGTATAGCTAGGAGTTGCTGTAAATAGTAGCTAATGCAGAACAATGGTTCCAAATCAGACCAAACATCATAATCGTCACAGGTTCTTGAAAAAAAAAAGTTCTGACCCACAGATCTCCCTGGGCCCTCTCTTCCCCACTGATTTTCACTTAGTCGTATGACAATTGAGCTTAGGAAAGTTTGTTTTTAAATAGCCATTCTTGTGATCATCCGGAAATAGGAAGTCCTGGTCCAGGTGATCATTTAATGTCTTCTCAACATAAAAACAAAAAACAAAAAGCAAAAAACATGATATTAGGAAAAGAGAAAATATAAAGTGGAAAGTTCACACCCAACATCTTGCATATATTTGCAGTCAGAAGGCAGCTCTCTGAAGAAAAGGCTAAGGTGGTTCTATGGAAAACAAGTGAGTAGAAGATTGGAGACCAGTTGATCCAACTCTCCAGTGTTTATGGAGATGCGGGACCTGCCCTAAGGCTGGGCACAGAGCCCTCCTCCATGTTCTTACAACCCTGTACTCTATGTCTGTCTCCCCACCAGACTCTGGGGTTTTTTTGAGCAGAAACAAGATCTTTCCCTGTTTGGATCCCCAAGGCCTAGCATGGTGCTTTGCACATTGCAGGTGTCTGATGAAATGCCAAATTAAACTAAACATTTTCTATGTTTAGTCAAACGCACAGCAAATGCATAGGTCAAATAGCAGGCTTTATGTAAAAATGCTAGGTATGTGATGCTTTGAAAACAGAACTGGGAGAGAATTAAGCAATGGGATTTAAAAGATCATTTTAAAAACCAAGTAATTATTTTTGAACCACGGTTATCATCTCTGTCCCCACCCACCTACCTACCAACTGTATTTATCAGGGTCCTGGCAGGAAACAGTTGGCTCTGTAGCATCGAACGAAGAAACTATTCACAGAGAAGTGGGCAGAATTCAGAGGACAAGTAATGAAGTCCCTGGACTGGCAATGATGAGATGTCCTCACATCCCTAGCCCCAAAGCAACAAAGAACAGAGAGGAGAGGGCCCAGGACTTGGTGAGAGCTGGGACTTGGGAGAGGGCTGCCCAGCAGGACTTGCAGCCAGAGCCATGAAAAGGGGAGAACATTCTTCTGGAAGAACAACCAGAGACTAGCCAGTTCAGCCATTCATGATGAACAGGAAGACATGGAAAGATTTGATAGTAATCCACAGGAGAAAATAACTTTAGGTAACTGAGGTACGGCGAATCGGATAAGCATCTTAGTCTAATGGCTTATCTCACTTTTTGGGAAATATTGTACTTTCATTAATTCATTCGCCAACTTATTGTGTCTTTTTATGATCATCCTTATGTCAATATGACACAATGAAATGGCCTATAAAATGAAGGAAGAGAGGGCAGGAGGCACCTGACCAGTCTTTCAGAGTTGTTATTGAGTCTTTTCATTTTCTAGACCACTATTTTTGGCACCAAGGATGAATAACACACCTTTCCTTCCTTTAGGAAGTTCACAGCACAGGGTGGTGGTGAACATGGACAGGAAACTACCAGCAGAGCACGGTGTACATCTGGTGTACATCTGCTGGATGTGTTCATCTCCAGGTGTGCTCATCTGCCCCAACAAAGCACCGCAGACGTGGCAGGTTAGGGACAGCAATGTATTGTTTCCAAGATTTGGAGGCTAGAAACTTAGGATCGAGGCGTTGGCCCCTTTCAAGTGTAGGGAGGGAGGGTTTGACCCAGGCATCTTCCTTCACTTCCGGAGGTTTGCTGGCAATCTCTGGTGGTTCTTGGCTCGTGAAGCATCATCCCCATCTCTGCCTCCTTTTTCACATGGCAGTCTCCCCACATGTAGGTCTGCATCCAAATTTCCCCTTTTTATAAGGACACCAGTCATAATAGAGTGGAGCCCACCCTGCTCCTGAGTGACCTCATCTGAACCAATGACATCTGCAATGACTCCACTTCCAAATAAGGTCCCTTTCAGAGGTTCTGGGCTTAGGACTTCAACACACCAATTTTAGGGACAGAATTCAACCCAATCTGAGTCCTGCTAGGCTCAGGAAGGAATAACAAGAGACAGCATATCTGGTGTTAAAGATGAATAAGAAACCAGGTGTGGTGGCACATGCCTATAATCCCAGTACTTGGGAGGCTGAGACAGGAGAATCACAGGTTTGAGGCCAGCCTCAGCAACTTAGCAAGACTCTCAGAAACTTCAAGATCTTGTTTCAAAAGAAAAATAAAACACAGCTGGTGGTGTGGCTTGGAGGTAGAACCCCTCTGGGATAAGTCCTCAGGACTGAAAACAAAAGATGAATATGAAACAGCCATGTAAAGAGATGAGTGGGCAGAAGAGAAAGAGGAGGAGAAGGAGGAAGAGAAGGAGGAGGAGGAGGAG
>PVLC010004629.1:20444-83468 GCA_004027655.1 Graphiurus murinus | reverse complement strand
GCACGCTTGTAATCCCAGCATTCGGGAGGCTGAGACCAGAGGATCCCGGTTCGCGGCCAGCCTCAGCTACCTAGTGAGGCACTCCGCAACTTAGTGAGACTCGGTTTCAAGATAAAGAATAAAAAATAGGGCTGGGGGTGTAGCTCGGAGGTAGAACGCCCCTGAGTTCAATCCCTAGTACCGCAAAAAAAAAAAAAAAGAAATAGAATGTCCCTGGGTTCAATCTCCAGTATCTACAAAAATAAATAAATAGATAGATAGATAGATAAAACAAAACACAGTACTAGTAGTCATAAGCTCCAGGGAGCTGGTGCTAATCCAGGGCCGGATAAGAACACTTGGCCCCTTGGATAATGTCCGGAGGCACAGCACGGCCCCCCAACCCCCGGGACACCTCAGTTCCCAGTGGCCCAAGATTTGGGGATCCCTCGATTTCTCCTGCAAGCCTGCAGACGATTCTCCGTCCTGAAGCGTAAACCAGCCTGATGTCTTTTTTAAGCAGCCCCATTATTAACAATTAAACCGCTGCCACTTCCCCTGCACAATAACTTTCTTATATCTTAATATGCATATCCATAAACCGATCAGCGCAGCGCGGGCAGATTGACGGGGAGTGAGGGAGCGCGGGGGCTTCGGGGAGGGGGGAGAGACGCAGCATCGATCAGTAAATAATACACGTTTCTCCAAACTGTCTAAGGCGTATTTACCCTTGTCAACGCGTGTACGGTTTGCTGACAGAATTCCTTCTCCGACATCTAGGTAAAAAATCTGATACTCCTTTCTTAAGTTTTTTTTTTTTTTTTTTTTTTTTTTTTTTATTGCAAAAAGCAAGCTTTTGAGGCTCAGTGAGGTTGAAACTTTATTTACCAAAGTGTGCCGCCTGAAGCAGCCACGGCTAAGTCCTGAGTGCTTCTGGAGAGGTTACAGGATACAGTTGCAGCTAATGTATATGTTGTGTTTCTAAGATTCCTAGCTCTGTACTGTGGGTGGACTCTACCGGGGTGAAGCCAGGCGTGGCGGCGCACATTCCAGTACTTAGGGGTCTAAGACAGGAGGATTGTGGGTTCGAGGCCAGCCTTGGCAACTTAGCGAGACCCTCAGCAACTTAGCGAGACCCTGTTTCAAAATTAAGAGCATAAAATAGAGCTGGAGGTGTAGCTCGGAGGTAGAGTGGCCCTGGGTTCAATCCCCGGTACCGATAAAGAAGTGTCCATTGCTGAGTGAATACTTGAACCTCTCCTCCTGGCCATCAGCTCTGAAAGTCTATAAAAGGACAGAAGTCCCTGCCACCCCTGGATGAGGGACTGAATGGCCTCCCAAGATGAGGCCAGTGTGGTGGCGCATTGCTGTCCTCCTCGGATTTGCGAGACCCTCAGCAAGTTAGTGAGACCCTGCTTCAAAATAAAAAGGGCTGGCAGTGGAGCTCCCAGGCAGAACTGCCCCTGGGTTCAATCCCCAGTACCAAAAGCCCCCCACCAAGGGACAGTCCCACAGAATGGGCGTCCCGTTGCCCGCTCCTGCCCTGGCTGCAAAAGCAAGCAGGTGGGCAGGGAGCGGAAGGGTCCCTTCCTGCGCCGACCTTGGGCGCCCCGGAGCCATCACCTCCTGTGTGACTTTGGGGTGCTGGGGGTCACTGAAGGAAAGTGCTCCCCCCGTGGACGGGGGCTCCGGTCCCCGCCACAGTCAGAGGAGACGGAGGATGTGCAGACTGCGGTGGCAGCTAGATCGGGCAGAACTGCACATTGAGGAGGAGGCCGGCAAGTGAGAGATATTTGAGGGGGAAATCATGAGATCCCGGTCTCTAGACGAAGCTGTAAGTGTTACTGTTATTACTTTTGTGGTGCTGGGGGTTCAACCCAGGGGTGTTCTACCTCTGGGCTACACCCACAGCCCTTTCTACTTTTTTTATTTGGAAACAGGGTCCAGCTAAGTTGCTGAGGGTCTCACTAAGTTGCCGGGGCTGGCGATCCTCCCGCCTCAGCCTCCCAGGTACAGCGGACAAGCGTGCGCCACCGTGCCCGGCCAATGCCATTCTGTTCTACGTTGCCGGTTCTGTGAAGTTCCCCTGTACAGGTGAAGCTGTAGTTTTAAGTGAGTTTAGGTTCCATTCCTTTCATAAAGGCATATACCCTTGAATAATAATAATAATAATAATAATAATAATGACCTCAGAGAACATGGGACCTGTTCAAGGAGAGGCTGAGCGTGTCCTCTTGGTTAAGACAAAGGTTTTGAACCTGATTTGAGTTGAGTCAATCTTCCTCCTCTTCCTCCATGTGTGTGGCAGGGGGGCCACCGGGGATTGAACCCAGGAGCATTCTACCTCCGAGCCATGCCCCCCTACCCTTTTTGTTTTTGTTTGGAAACGGTCTTGCTAAGTTGCTGGGAGTCTCACTAGGTTACTGAGGCTGGCCTCGAATCTGCAATCCTCCTGTCTCAGCCTCCCAGGTAGTGGGATGACAGGCGTGCGCCACCTCGCCTGACTTCAAACTCACTTCCGACACTTACAAACTATGGTTCCCTCGACCATCAATCCAGAATGGTAATATCCCCAACCCAGGGCGGCCGGGAGGATTACATGAGATGGCCGACGTGACTCTGAAGCCGCAGCAGGGAGAGCAGGGAGATGGGATGGCTCCTGGACCGATACTGTGACAATTTGTCACCAACATTGCGAACGTCTCCTGGAATTCAGGAGGCGTACGGAGCCTGCAGTTAATCAGCCCATTCTAATCATTTAGCAGGAGCTGCAAGGAATTCTGCACGGAGAAGAGCCGCAGGAAGGCGCCACGGTTGACACCTGTTCATCTTGTCGCTCTCCACCGAGGTCCCCCTAGGACGTGGGCCACCAGCCTGCCGACCCCCCAACCTCCGCCCGAAACCCTCCCCCAGGATGCGGGTTCCCACGACCCACGCAGATCACAACGCCCCACGCGCTGCCATGAAATTAAAATGTGCGTTAACTAAATGATTGCTTAAATGGGCTAATTGCTCATTTTTTTCTTGAAGAAGAAATTAAAATGACGGTAATTCTCAACAGGCAGCCGGCGCCGGCGCGGAATGGAAATTTCCTCTCCGCAGGCTGGGTGCGTTCCTCCAACCAAGTTAACGGAAAGCGGGGTATTAAAAACAACAACAAAAGAACCGAGTCCTGTCGCCAAAGTTCCTAGAATTTCACATTTGCGGAAGGTATCCTGGGTATAGAATGGCTGAATACCTTTCCTTCCCGGTAACGTTTGCGTGAGTGTTGATACAAAACCAAGATTAATGTACAAATAAGAAGCTGGGGCTGTGAGATGGTATCGGGCACGAGCGCTCGCCCCTAAGAAAGACTGGGTGCAGACGGAGGGAAAGTCAGGGTCTGCATCCCACTCCGCCACTGCCTGTGCCGGACCCAGGTTGATGCTCGGGTAAGAAGAGGGTGGAACGGTTCCAAAGCAACCAAAATTAAAAAGCAAAATAAAGCCACGCATGGGGACGCACGCCTGGAATCCCCGAACTTGGGAGGTTGAGACAGGAGGATCGCAAGTTTGAGGCCAGCCTCAGCAACTCAGAGAGGCTCTGTTTTGAAATAAAAAAGGGGGTGGCTAGGGGTGTAGCTCAGAGGCAGAATGCCTCTGGGTTCAATCTGTAGTACACCAAAAAAAAAAAAAAAAAGTGAAAAAGGATGAATCTGAGAGCCTGCCCAGCATAATTGAGGTGGAAAGACCCTGGGGCATGTTTGGATTCGATGGAAGAAACTAGAATCAACTATTAATGTCTGCCAGGGGCACCAAAACAGGCAGAGGGGACAGTAATGGTAAAATCGAAAGCACGTCACGAATGTATGCCATCCTGGATGCAGGCAAAGGGTTTGAGACTTTGTGTGGGTATCATGTGAACAAAAACCCGCCTGGTGTAAGTTTACAGTGACACGGTGTGTCCAGAAAAAAAAAAAAAATGTGTGTACTATCCCATAAGGGCGTTGGAGGAGAATAGAAAATAAAATATCGGCACTATAAATGCAGATTGTCTTTATTACAAAGTTGGATCATATTCTCATTCCTAGACTAATTTCCTATATCATAAAACCTATATTCAATTTTATAAATAGCATCCACCAAGAATCATAAATCCAGTTAATGTAGAAATTTAACAGATTTTTTTTTAATAAAAGTGAGAAAAGGCTGTTTTAGAGCAAGTACTGGGAAAGGGTCCTTTCTTTGATAATATGTTTTCCCTCCGACTCTCCCTCCTTGGGGATCTAACTAGAGAAGAAATAAATTTCACAGCTAATATATGTGAAGTAACATGTTTTAACATTATCCAATGAATTTATACCTACCTATGCCATATAAATTTATCTCACAGAAACTGTCACCTGCCCCGGAATTCATTAGAACGACGCTGGAGCTTCTGAATTAAAGGCAACCTTCTAATTGGAATTTAATCTTACAATGGCAGTCGGTGGCTTCTTGCTTTTTAATTGACAAACGGGCTAGCTCACTAATTTGCCTTGGGTCTCGCTCTGAAGAATGGGAGGAGAAATCGGACACAGGGGTGGCCGGCCACTGGGGAGAGGGTCTGGGTGTCGAGGACAGGCTGGAGAACCTGTCACCATTGTCCTGCGTCCTCCCGCTGCATCCAGACAGGAAAAGATGGGTCCTCTCTGGCCGCCCTGAAGGAGCACAGTACAAAGAGACTCCTTGGGGATGTTAATTCCTGGTCTTCCTTGGGCCAGACAATGGCTTGCCCCAACAGGCCCCTCGCCAGCCAATTAGCGATGCGGAAAATATTCAGCCAATTACATTACGTGTATGAGGTTAGGGACAAGAGAGAAACGGGGAAAAAATACGTGGGAGATAAAAATGTAAGTTGACACCATCCCCGCGCACCGGAGCCCAAGTTATTCGATCTGATAGACAGGTGCCCGGGCTCATAACTTCTTATTAAATCTAGCCTCTCTTTATGGAGCGAAGCAAAGATCTGTATATATATATATATATAAATATATATACACTTTTTTTCTTTTTTAACCAATATTAGGTTCATTGTGTTATGAAAGAGACCAAAATACTTAAGGATCATTCGCCCCGGCTTATATAACAGATTATATAGTTTATTAAATTGTTAAAATTACTTTCCGGAGTCGAAATTTCAGGGACTGCGAGTTTCTGTGCTGCCAAGTAGCCTGGTCCCCCCGTCAGGATGCAGCCCCAGGAGGCGCAGAAGAAGAGACTCAGGGCCAGGATGGAGCCCGGAGCACCTGCCGACTGCACCCTCCTGCACGGCCTCCAGCTCACCCCAAAACAGAGGCCGCAACAAATCCAAATTCTCAGGTTTGAGTTAGAAACGCGAGGGCCAGAAGAGAGGAGGACGCATTTCCCCATGTCTCGATCTCTTTGCAGTAAGTCGAAATCGGGAACGAGATCGTGAGCATGATCAAAACAGAAAGCGCGGGCCAGTCAAACAAATGAACGTCACAGAAGGCTCATGGGCGCAGAGCGGCCGGGACCGGGCACTGCCCAAGCCACGCCGGCAAAGGAGCCGCACCTGCTGTATCTGTGTGCCACACTTCTCTGGAACACTTGACGGCTAGTGTCACGCTGATTAATGACACGGCAGTTCGCTGCCGACTAACCCACTTGTCACTCCTGGGGTCCCCCGGGGGGCAACAGCCAGGTACCTGCTTCAACGAGAGCTTGGTGCCGGGCAACGGGATGCAGCTTCCAAGTCCCCCTGGTGTTGGTGACATCGAAAGGTCACAGGGCACAGGGAGCGGTGACCCGCTCAGCCCTTCCTGCCCCACCTCCTGCCCCTGAGTTAACGTACTACCCGGGCACGACAGCTCCACCAGCAGAAATCGAGTGCATTACCCGTTTCCCGACCTTAACATTTTCGCCATAATGGGGTGTTTGTGCAAGCCTTTTGTCTCACGGTGTCGCTCCCCTGTGTCGCGGGGAGGCCATTAGCCATGCTGGCGGTCACCTCTGCGACTCTGGCCTGATCCACCGCGGGGACGCGTCCCGTGAACTGCCACACTCAGAAGCAAGAGTGGATTTCAAGCTGAGAGGCACCAAATTATCATCTGTAACAAGTAATTGGAGCTTCCCTTGGTCACTCCGTGAATTAGGAAGTTCTGAGAGGCACAGGACACGGAATGGACTACACAGCTATCAGAAGCGTGGCGCATACAAGACCGGGTTAATACATCCCAGAGGGAGAGAATTCACCCTCTGGGCAAATCCTGGAAGTGTGCCTCAAGGAAAAATCAAGGAGAGGATAAAAAGTCAGAACGCATGCTTCAGCTCATTGGATTCGGGGAACCTTGGACTTTCTACTAAAAGCAGCATGAAAGCAAGTTTATTACAACCTGATAACTGCATAGCACTTCTTTATTTAGGGAGAAAACTGGGTATTCAACTGGAGCTAAGACTGGTTTTTGTTTGTTTGTTTGTTTCCAAAAGAGATATTTTCCTTTGTCAGACATCCATTGGCACATGAATGGGTAGAGAAATATGGTATATACACATGCACACACACACACACACACACACACACACACACACACACACACAGCGGAATTCTACTCGGACATAAAGAATGAAATGATGTCATTTGCAGGACATGGATGGAACTGGAGATCATGTGACGCTAACTGAGATCAGCCAGGCTCAGAAAGCGAAGGGTCTCGCATTTCCAGAGAACACAGGAAACGTAAGGGATTTTAAATAAGGCAGAGAGCCGGGCGTGGTGGTGCACGCTTGTAATCCCAGCATTTGGGAGGCTGAGACCGGAGGATCCGGGTTCAAGGCCAGCCTCAGCTGCCTAGTGAGGTTCTCTGCAACTTAGTGAGACCCTGTTTCAAAATAAAGAAGAAAAAATAGGGCTGAGGGTGTAGGTCGGAGGTAGAACGCCCCTGAGTTCAATCCCCAGTACTAAAAAATAAATAAATAAATAAAAATAAAATAAATAAGGCAGAGAGAGACCTGTAGAGTAGTTGGAAGGTGTTAAGGGAGGTAGCTAAGGAAGGGATGAGGAAGAATTGAAGAAGGAAATAATTCAAATAATACTCTGACCATATGTGAAGGTATTACTACCAATCTCACTAACGGTGGGGAGGAAAGTGGAGGATCAGGGTGGGATGCAGAGATGGAGGAAAATAGACCAAAAGCAGTTGTGTGTGTGTGTTCTCCTTACAGCGAACTTCATATGACGTGGAATTGCAGCGCACTAACAATTTTCAAACGAGATATTTTCACTATAGTTCTTTGAACTGCCTCTCCCCGTAGTGGGCCCCACCCGACTGAAATTAACGCGCCAGAGGAGCCCACTAGTCCATGGACCCATTCATGTGGTTTGGTGCAGCTCTGTAGGTGAATTTTCTGACAGAGGGTTTGAGTCAGACTCCCTCAATACTGAAGACAGAAATGACGGGTCACGGGGGTGAGGGAGGGCGGGCTGGGTCTGCAGCTAGGTCAATATCTTCACAATTCCAACCCCTCCCGTGAATCCTGAGACGGCCGGGCCTCCCTTCTCCACCCTCCCTGCTCCGTGCCGCCCGTCTGCTCAGTCTCCGACAGACCATTCACGATTGTCTATCATAGCTCCGTGGCGATGGAAACCCTGGGAAAGACTTCACAGAGGACGGACCAACCAGCCGGCCCTGGAGCGTCCACCCAGTGAAAGGAGACACTTGTCACCATGATAAAAGCTGGAAAGAACCCCTGGTTCAGGACCAAAGGACCAGGGTCCATTCCCGACCAAGCCCAGGGACTTAGACATCCAGTCGGTTGCCATGGGCTTGACAATCCCATTTGTAAACCAAGGAGACTTAAAAGAGATAACGCCTGAGGCCCCGATAGCACGGTCTGTCCAGAAAGGAGTCTCGTCTCTACGTGCTGTACTTGAAATAGAAGAATCAAAGAAGAGAGAGATGAATTAATCAAAGAAGAGAGAGATGAATTCCGGAGTGTCAGTCTCCTCGCTTTCCATAGTATTTTTGGATTCCTTACCGTTTCTTCCATTAAACCAAATGTGTTTTGAATACAACTCTACAGAGACAGAGGAATGTATGCTGACAGCCCTCACCCCTAAATGCCAGCCCCTACACAATTGGCCACAAAACAAACCGGTTGGTTCCCTATAAAACTGACTTCCTCCTGCCACAAAACTACCGCTCGACGATGTCAGGATTTTCACCCCAAAATACACAGACACCTCCAACGACTGTCTCGCCTTACTGCAGAGGAGACGTTGATGTCTCAGGAACATGACAGACGCCACAGAACGTGTCTCTTCTAACCCGCCCCTAAGAATTCAGTGGAGAGCCTTAAGAAGTAAAGAGTGTCAGAAAAACAACAAAGCATGCCCAGAAGTTTCCAACCTTTGGCTTTCTCAAGAGTGGTCCCGTGGAAGGCTGGGGACCCTTTCTCCACACACAGCGCAGTCACTACGGTCTTTCCACCGGGTGGCACGTGGCTCATGAGACCCTGATGGGACCCTTCAACTGTGCACGTGGCCGGTGATGTACACAGAGTCCGCCCCTCCCCACTCCCAGGGTAAGATTAACATAAGCAAATTTTGAAACTGTTCTCCTGTGTCCACTGGGCCTTTTATAAACCTTCAGCCCATGGTAGGAATTCTGTGTTGAGATTATCCCCGATCACAAAGAATGGCAGACTCTGCCCCTCCTTTCAGATCCCAAGTCTGTCACCCTCAGCGGGCGAGTGTCCCGGTGGACTTTTGTTGTTGTTGTTTGAGACTCACTCACCGTCTGGGCCGGCGGGCATCACATCCGCGCCATCGTGGCTGGCGGTGACTCAGGGCAGGGTCAAAGGGCGCAGCATGGCCGGGGGGTTCCGCTCAGAAACTGGAATTGTCAGCAAGAGCTCCCGGGACGCGCTGTAACACACACACACACAAAATATTTTTTAGGCATAACCAAGATGTGACTTCTGAAACCGCCACTTCCTTAAACTCGAAAACAGCGAGAGACAGAGAACAGAGAGGTCGGGGAAACACCGGTTTCCAGGGGGGCCAAGGAGATCCACCCAGGGCGGGGCTGTGCGGAGGGACACCTGCCAGCCACCTCGGCGCACGCAAGAAGGCGCTGGCTAGCGAGGGCTGGCTCTTCTTTTTATCTTGTGTGTGTGTGTGTGTGTGTGTGTGAGAGAGAGAGAGAGAGAGAGACAACAGATTGAATCCAAGGACTTTCTACATCTGAGCTGTACCCCACAGCCCTATTTTAATAACCCTATTATTTGGGGGTTTGAAACAGGGTCTAAGTTGCCGAGGCTAACTTTGAACCTCCAATCCTCCTGCCTCAGCCTCCCAAGTACGGGGATGACAGGGGTGCGCCATCATGCTGGGCACTTGTGTGGACTTTTTACCAAACGTTTTAAATATTTTAGTATGTCAAATAACATCATGTCTTATTATAAAGGGTTCAGGTAACAATAAGCTGTTATCTTAAATCTTACATACATAAATGCAACATCTTCATTTCCCTTCCCTTTCCTCTTCAACTCTCCTTCCTTCCTTCTTTCCTCCTTTCCTTCCTTCCTTCCTCCCTTCCTCCCTCTTTCCTTTCCTTTCCTTCCACTGGGATTGAACCAGGGGCATTTTATCTCTGAGCCACATCCCCAGTCCCATTTTATTTTTAATTTTGGAACGGGGGTCTCACGAAGTGGCTGAGGGGCTTGCTACATTGCCGAGGCTGGCCTCAGACCTGCGATCCTCCTGTCTCAGCCTCCCCAAGTTCTGAGATGACAGGTGTGTGCCACGGCACCCAGTGGAGATGGGCTGCCTCGGGGGTCCTGCAGGTGCAGAGAAGGTTGTCACCCTGGCCCTTGGTGGCAGACAGCACCGGCGGGAGCCACAGGAGGCGGCAATCCTCTCCAGAGAGCTCAGCTCCCATGCCCTGGGGAGACCTGCCCAACATACTCCACATCAACCCTGAACTCTAGTGTGTATAAACATCACCTGGAGCTTTCCCAAAGACAGAATCGGGGTACACCCGGTCTCCCCCAGAGACTCTGACTCAGCGGGTCTTGAGCGGGGCCTGGGACTCTGGATTTCTAGCAAACGCGACGGTGTGTTACTGCCAAGCAGTGACCGAACTCAGTCTAAGCGACGCGTCCTGTTCCCCGAGGCCCCAAACAGCCCCGAGACCCAGGAGGCATTTCTGAGGCTCAGAGCAGGGTCTACACCACACAGCGGCAGGAAAGGGGGTGGGAATGTCCACCATCTTTGGGATAAACTGCAAACTTCTTTGCGTGACCTAGAAGGCCTGCATAATCCGGTCACTCCCGACTCCCTGATGTAACCACAGACTACCAACCCAACTCCAGACACCACTAGGGGAGAGACGGCGGCCTTCCTTCTGTCTCTGGCTGCCCAGGCCTCGTACCCCAGCTCCCTGGATGCCAGAGCCTCTTTGTCACCCCCGGGGCTCCGTCCCGGCACTGGGTCTAGGGACGTAAGCCACTCCAGGGTCTGTCCCACCCACTCATTTCGGTCCCCACGAACTCTTCTGCAAGAGCTCTTGGAAGATTCTGTGAATTTCGACCTCACTGACTGGCCTGTCTCCCCCCGGACTGTAAGTTCCCTGGGATAGAAGAATTCTGCTGTGTACACTGCTGAACACCAAAAAACTTCAGAAGGCCTGGCTCGGAACAGATGCTCGGTGTGAATCTTTTGAGTTCCCAAATGATCAAGAATCAAAAGAATCCAGCCAGCCGGGCATGATGACGCACGATTGTAATCCCAGCATTCGGGAGGCCGAGACCGGAGGATCCGGGTTCACAGCCAGCCTCAGCTACCTAGTGAGGAACTCTGCAACTTAGTGAGACTCGGTTTCAAAATAAAGAATAAAAAAAAAATAGGGCTGGGGGTATAGCTCAGAGGTAGAATGCCCCTAAGTTCAATCCCCAGTACCGCAAAAAAATAAAAAATAAAAATAAATAATAAAAGAATCCAGCCAGGTGTGGTAGCACACGCCTGCCTCAGCAACTTAGCAAGATTCTCAGTAACCGAGCAAGACTCTGTTTCACAACAAAAAAAAGAATAGTAATAATAAAAACCAGGTCTAGGGGTGTAGCTTGGAGGTAGAATGCCCCTGGGTTCAACCCCCAGTTCTACACATAGACACACAAAAATTCTGCAGCATCATATCAAAGAATCATTGCCATTTACTGGAACCTCATTGTGTACAGGACACTGTTTTAAAGATCTTTATAATTATCTCATTTCACTCTACCCATACAGCAAGGTTTCCAGTTGATGCTGTTACTACAAACTTAATATACAGATAAAAACACCAACGGGCAGAGTTTTAGTAGCTGGGCTCTGCAAAGCTGGCTCACGTAAGAAATCCCTATTTTTCAAGACATTGTGCAGATACAAAACTCCTGAATGTCTGTGCCATGCTAAAGACTTCTTCTCCCTTGGGCTGGCTAAAGAGGGTGTCGGCTGTGTGACCTTATAGAGGACACCTGACCTCTCTGAATCTGAGCCTCCTCTCTCATCCAAGGAGAGCTTTGAACCCTGCAATGACCAGCCAGATAACAGGAGCGACTGGAGTCAGGCAGCAGGGACAGGTCAGGGCCTGGGGGCGCTGGGGGACCCCCCCCCTTCCCCAGAGGAAGCCAGGCACCCCACTTCACGACCACTTCACAAACCCCCAGGGCTTCCAGAGCCTCCAAGTCTCCACACAAGGGCCAGATTTCCATCTTGTGAAACTGCAGAATTTCTCAAAGATAACAGCTTTTTTTTTTTTTTTTTTTAAGAGTTTACATTTAAAAATGGAAACAGAGCCAGGCACGGTGGCACACACCTGTCATCCGAGTATTTGGGAGGCTGAGACAAGAGGATCGCAGGATGGAGGCCAGCCTTAGCAACTTAGCGAGATTCTTAGCAACCTAGAGAGGTACTGTTTCCAAAAAAAAAAAAAAAAAAAAAGGTATAGCTTGGAGGTAGAATACTACTGAGTTTAATCACCAGTACTACAACAAACAAATAAACAGGAAAAAAAAAAAAGGCTTACAAACCCCGAGGCGGGTGTCTACTGAGACCCCCACATCACAGTTCTGAAATTCTGCAGTAATTCAGAAACCAGCAAACACAGGGAAAACATCCACAGGTATCTGAGCACAGAAGAGCTTTCTAGAAGAATTCTCTTGAGCATGTGGGGGGGGGGGGCAAGTGGGAAAATCGTTCCACAGTCCACAGGGCGAGAGTCACTTTTCAGAGGCGAGGGAGTGGGTCGTGAACTTGTGGGGGAAGGAACGGCACGGGGAGACTTCCTGGAGGGCGCCAATATTTCCAACTGGAGCGAAAGTCATTTTCCAGCTACGACATCAACTGGTCAAGCAAGCCCTTGAGATGTGGCCCGCAGGGCTGTCTTGCTGGCTTCCAATACAGTAAAGAAACCAGGCGCATCCAAAATAAAGAACCAATCATCGCTGTGGTTTGAGGAACATTTCGGGGTGTGTGTGTGTGTGTGTGTGTGTGTGTGTGTGTGTGTAATGTGTTGTGAAGAATCCAACAGACGCAGGACTGAATTCCCTCTCCATGCAGCTCCATAACTAACCGAAATACTTAAGTGCTCTAAGATCCAGGGACGAAAAAAATACAGTAACTGAAGGAAAGAAAGATGGATATCCAAATAAATTGTCCAGAACACAGCCCAGAGGCCAAAGCTGTCTACCTGGAATTGTATACCCAGAAAAACTATCTTTCAAAAATGAAGATGAAATAACAGTTTTTCAGACCAAAAAGAAGAAAAAAAAAAAAAGTAGTAGTAGTTTATCATCTCTCTATGAAGACATTCTAAAAGATTTATTTCAGGCCAAGAGAAAGTGATTTCAGAAAGAAAGCTCTCAGGTTTAAAAAAAGGAGGGGAAGCCAGGCATGGTGGGTGTATGATTGTAGGAGTCTGAGACAGGGGGATAGCAGGTTGGAGACCAGCCTCAGCAACTTAAAGAGACTCTCAGCGACTTAGTGAGTCCCTGTTTTTGTTTTTTGTTTGTTTTTTTGCAGTAATGGGGATTGAACTCAGGGGCATTCTACCTCTGAGCTACACCCCCAGCCCTATTTTTTATCCTTTATTTTGAAACGGGGTCTCACTAAGTTGCAGAGTGCCTCACTAGGTAGCTGAGGCTGGCTGCAAGCCCTGATCCTCCCGTCTCAGCCTCCCGAATGCTGGGATTACAAGCACACGCCACCATGCCTGGCTAGTCCCTTTTTTAAAATTAAAAATAAAATAAGGCTGGGGTTGTGGCTTGGAGGTAGAATGCCTCTGGGTTCAATCCCCAGTACCACCCAAAAAAGGGGAGGGTGGTGGTAGAGGAAGCCAGGTGTGGTGGCACACATCTGTAATCCCAGTACTTGGGAGTCTAAGACAGGAGGATGGCAGGTTCAAGGCCAGCCTCAGCCACTTAGACTCTCAGCAACCTAGTAAAAACCTATTTCAAAACAAAAATATTTTTAAAGGACTGGGGTGTAGCTCAGAGGTAAAATGCCTCTAGATTCAATCTCCAGCACCCCCAAATGGATGCATGGATGGATGGGGAAAATGGGGCAACCAAACTAAGCGGGGATTTGTGAATAAATGACATGTAAAAGCATTAACAAACTCATGTACAGGTCTCAGAATTAAAAAGAAACCAGAAAACCCCAAGCAGAACCAGATTTGCTTCCTGCCCAAGCTCCTTGCTGATCACACCATATTCAAGTCGATTTGCTATTCATACGATCACCAAGCCCAGGGACTGCAAACGTCCAGGGCGACGGCTCCCCATGCAGACTTCTCAACAGGTTCTAGAGGTCTGCATGTCCACCAGACACCCCTGCAACTCAGACCAGGCTGCAAGGGCAGCTGCTCAGGTCTCTGAACACTTGGGGACGAAAAAAACTCACCCGGGGCCCCGGCCCTGGGAAGTTCTGGGGGGAAACACGAGGCAGCCTTTGTTCTTTCCCACTTCAGAAACCTGAATCTCCTCACACGCAAGGGAGGTCAGCGGTAACCGGCCTCAAACCTGCTGCCGTAAATTAAAAGCCCATTAAAATATTTCACAGAAAAGCCTAGACGGGCCGACACGTTAATTGTACCATATTCAATCTGTTTTCCTGCAGGTTTGAAAAGCCAGATTACCATCCTGGGGGTCGTTAGAAAGAATGAAACTTTCTTCCCTTTCAATTTACATATTTAAAAATGCCCACGGACTGGCACTGGCCCCTGAGTTCTTTCCAGAATTTTCCAAGTGCTGTGGCTACTGCCAAGGCCAGGGGTCTGGGCCACGGAGAAAGGCGATTGGAATGCCGCCTTGTTTTTATTTTTATAACTTTTTTTTTTTTTAATCTTCCTGCAATACTAAGGACAGAACCCAGGGGCATTCTACCTCCGAGCTACACCCCCAGCCTGCCTTGTTTTTGAAGAAAGGGAACCAGGGCCTGTGGTTGCAAAACAGCTCCGGGAAAACAGGTACAGGCAGCAACAAAACAACAGTGGTGCTGCCTTGTTTTGTTCTCTCCTGTTTATTTTTCCCTGAAGCAATCCCTGCTGGGTACAAAAGTCTACGGGGAGCCATACAGAGCAGCTGTGGTCTTCAGAGGCCAGAACCTAGCAATCAAGTTGTTTACCAAACAGCGCCAGCGCCGGAACACAACAGCAGCAGACGGGGCTCTGCATCTATGTTTCAAAAACAACCTCCCTCCGGAGTCAGCTGCTGCCCTGAAGTCTCCCTGAGCTGCCCCAGGCCTGAGAGGAGGAACCCAAGACTTACAGGGCGAGCTGAACCCCGAACCCCACGGCCCCAGGTGCAAAGCTGTTCTGCTTCCACCAAGAAAGCCTAAAGCTGAGAGCCACCAGGGCCTGGTGCTGCCTGGGATCGATCCCAAGACTTGGGAGGCTGAGACGGGGAAGATCGCAGGTTCAAGGTCAGCCCCAGCAATGTCGCAAGGCCTTCAGCAACTAGCAAGAACCTGTTTCAACATAGAAAATCAAAAGGGCTGGGGGTAGGAGGAGAAGTAAGCTCAGAGGTAGAACAGCCCTGGGTTCGATCCCCAGTACCACCACAAAACCAAAAAGGGCTGGGGATGGAGCCCTGAGGTGGAACGCTCCCTGGGTTCAAACCCCAGAAAGCACACAATCACACAATCACATACTAGAAAAGTATACGGATATGCATGGACACACACACACACAAATACACACACAAAAATACACGAAGGTCTATGCACACAGGCATGCACAGACACATCCATGGAGAGATGGATAGGTTTTTTTGGTTTTGCTTTTAATGCAGCTCAACTGGCTTAGGGAGAGGACGTAGGAGACCCAGGCCCCACGTGCCGCTTTGCCGCTTTCTCTAATGGTTACACAACCTGCCGAGCGAGAGCTTCCAGCCTCCTCTAATTTACTAACTTGGTTCCCTTTGTTGCAAAAGGTACCAAAATAGAAAGGGAACAGCAGTGGGCGGAGCAGGCTCCATCCTGTGAATAACTTTTTGACAAGGATGAACCCGGGCTCGGCAGCACCTAGGCTGCAAGCAAAGGTACACGCCGTCAGCGCATAAATAAGATGCCAATCTGCCACAATTAAGGAGGCGCAGAGAAGAAGGCTTCCTTCTTTAAAATAGCAGCGCCCCCTCCAAGGTGCCCTTTAAGAAGCATCCTCCTGAAGAGCCCAGCCTCTGCAGTCCCAGGAAGAGCCGTCACCAACCTGACCCCTTCCGGTCACCCCACCAGCACCTGTGGCTTGGGACCTGCGTCTGTGCCACTGGGTCCCCTGGAACTAGTCACCCTTTCCCTTCCTAAGCGTTCACTGGTAAGAGTTCTTTCAATTCCCCAGAAAATGCATTGGGACGCACGCGCAGATACAAGCTTTTAAGTCGGGCACGGTGGCGCACGCCTGTCATCCTAGGACTCAGGAGGCTGAGACAGGAGGATCGCAGGTTGGAGACCAGCCTCAGCAACTTAGCGAGACTCTCAGCAACCTAGCAAGACCCCATTTCAAAATAAAAATAAGATAAGGCTGGGGGTGTAGCTTGGAGGTAGAATGCCCCTGGTTTTAATTTCCAGTGAAGAAAAAGAAAGAAGAAAGAAGGAGGAGGAGGAGGAAGAAATAGTAGTAGTAAGCTTTTAAGTAAAGTGGATTCTATGTCATTACTTTTCTCGCTCATTGAGACTCAACCAGAAACTGTTTTCGGTTTGTTTAAGCTCTCTTTTTCACTAAAAATACTCCTAACATTCCGTGTGCAAAGGGAGGCCAGCAGGTTGTTCCCAGTGTGTCTGCCCTGGGTTCCCTGTGGGGGGCGCTGACCACCTACAAGTGCGGCCTCCTGTCAGGTGTCAGGGTGCCCCCGCTTCAGAGATGACCCAGACCATCTTCCTGCCCCTCCCCAGCCTCCGGCACCTGGGCTCTGAGGAGTCCCCTCTCCTGCACCCCCAGGACTAACGCCTCCAACTCAACTCCTGCCCTTCCCTTAGAGACAGCCCCCCCCTTCCTCAGAACCACCTCCAGCAGGTGGAGAGCGTCCTGCGGCCACGTGACCAGGGCGTATCTCAGACCCTGGGAGGATGAGGGAATCTGAAGTACACACACCAGCCATGCACAGTGGCACACGCCTACAATCCCAGTGCTTGGGAGACTGAGGCAGGAGGATCGCAAGTTCCATGTCAGCCTCCACAACTTAGCGAGACCTCAGCAACTTAAGGAGACCCTACTTCCAAGTGAAAAATAGAAAGGACTGGGGGTAGAGCTCCGAGGTAGAATGCCCCTGGGTTCAGTTCCCAGTAAAACAAACTATATTCTCTCTCTCTCTCCTTCTCTCTCTCTCTCTCTCTCTCTCTCTCTCTCTCTCTCTCTCTCTGTCTCTCTCTCGTACACGCATACACACAAGCACACACAGTATTTTTCAAAGGAGTGATACACCTGCTTGTCTTTCTCTGAAAGTCTTCCGTGTTTTGAAGAGGTCGCTGGGCTCCAATCCTTGTGCTGCCTCCCACAGGTTGCGACCTTGGCCAAGTTCCTCTGTCTCTGAACTCTGGGCTAACCCTGGCCCCCAACAGCACAGCCTTCTTGGTGCAAACCTCCTGGCTCCTCCGCACCTCAAGGCGATGGCTGGAAGTCGGGTCTGACTATCCCTTAGAATTCTCCATCCCCGTCACCCTGCATCCCGAGGTCCCCAACACACACACACACACACACACACACACACACACACACACACGCTCGTGGATGACACTAAGACTCCCCCCAGCACCTAGGAGGACACTCACTCTCACCTTATCCCTCCTCCCGACTTCCTGCTTGAGCTTGGGAAAGCCCTCAGGAGGAGCAGGGCTGGGTTAGGATTCATGCTCTTTTTCTTCTTTTTTTTTTTTTAATCCGGGTCTTGCTAAATTGCTGAGGCTGGCCTCCAACCCCGGATCCTCTTATCTCAGCCTCCCAAAGCTTCACACACTAGCTCCTAGACTCAGAACAGCGCTGGGTGACACTGGGAGGTCATTATTCCCGATGCCAATCTGGGGCTCTTCCGGGAGCCAGGAAGAGTCTCCATCAGCCCGTGTGGCACCCGAGCTATGACAAGGAGCTATTTGATACTCACAAGAGCTCCGGGCAAACACCTTTGAACTTGTGCTTCAATTGACAGGAGACGGCTCCGGCCCAGCCCACTGGTGGCCCGGGTCTGGCTAAGCCAGCAGGCCTTGCACAACGCGGGCTGCCTGCTGCAGGGAAGCCGTGTCCCTGTGTCCCTGTCCCTGAGCCCCAGGGGAGGCCCCGCGGGTCCCTGTTAGGACAGGCAGGAGGGCAGAGGGCGGGCTGCCACCTGGGTTTTGCGGTAAACACGCTGACTTGCTTCTGGTTGGCTGAGCTTATCGCAGTGCATTCTGTTTTGACTTTTGTGCTATAAACATCTTTACCTTGCAGGGAGAGCCTTTTACACACACACACACACACACACACACACACACACACACTCACTCTTGATGGTGACCAAGTTTGTTTTTCACGCACGCACAGGTTCAAGGTAGATTTCTCACAACCCGGGGTATGCAAGGCAAGCTGATAAGCAAGGGACGGGGTATGGTTGAATAGCTGACCCCCTGGTGTGTCTCAAAGGCCAGCTGCAGATGACCGAGGCTCTCTGGGGACTAGAACACGGTTGACAGCCAGCCGCCATGTCGCTAAAAAGTGGAGATGGCAGGCGGGAAGGGCAAACCGCAGCCTCAGTTTCCCCCCCGCAGGATAGCTCTGAGCCAAGTCGACCACAGAGACACCGGAGGGAGCCTTGTGAATTCACAGAGACAGAAGAGGTGACGTTATATAACCAGGAGGCAGCCGCGCTGATTGGGGGTTTGAAAGAACAAAGAAGCCAAGTAGGACACGATCCTCATTAAGTTCCTACTGACACCTGCCTTCCAGGACGGGGACCTCTTGCATGGTTTATGAGTTGGAGAAAGTAGTGGCTCCAAAGTAAAAGGAAAGGCCCACCACTGTTGGAAGTGGGAGAAACTGAGAGGAATTCACACACGAAATTTAAAAAGCAACTACCGCTGGGCGTGGTGGCCCACAGCTGTCAGCCCAGTACTTGGGAGGCTGAGACAGGAGGATCACAGGTTAGAGGCCGGTCTTGACAACTTAGCAAGACCCTCAGCAACTTAGCAAGACCCTGATTCAAAGTAAAAAAAATAAAATAGGGCTAGGGGTATAGCTCAGAGGTGGAACACCCCTAGGGTTTTAATCCCCAGTACCTCAAAAAAATACAATAAATGAAAGACAACTGCCTTTGAGGACCCCAGCAACCCCTAAAGGAAGATTTTAACTGCTGGTTGTGTAGAATCACCAGAAAAATCACTCTGAGGAGCTGAGTGTGAAGTCCCCTTGCAGGTGGGACAAATCTCTCTTCTAGAGAGTTCTCTGTGTCCCAGGATTCCAAGCAGAAACCAGGGAAATTTTGCCAGAAGCCTTTGCTTAATTACAAACAGAGGATACCAGACACGTTTGCTTTCCAAAGTTGTTGTGTTGTTGTTGTTGTTTTGTAATACTAGGGATTGAACCCAGGGGCATTCTACCTCTGAACTACACCCCCCCCCAGCTCTATTTTTTTTTTTTTTTACTTAGAAACAGGGTCTCACTAAGCTTCTGAGGGTCTCACTACGCTGCTGAGGCCGTCCTCTAACATGTAATCCTCCTGTCTCGGCCTCCCAAGGACTAGGATGATAGGCATGCACCACTGTGGCATTTTCTGAAGTTTTAACGTGCTTCAGGGATACTACAAGCTAGTGAGCTTGCCTGCATCTCCCTTTCTAGAAAATGATGGCATTAGATTCCACCATTTTGATCACTACTGGGTCACAATTTTATGCCGCAAAGGGAATCATCTCAGCATGACTGTCGTCCCAGTTCTTGGGAGGCTGAGACAGGAGGATTGCAGGTTCGAGGCCAGTCTCGGCAACTTAGGAGATCCTTCCTATTTCCAAGTAAAAAATAAAAGAGTTAGAAGTATAGCTCAGAAGTCGGGCGTGGTGGCACACGCTTGTAATCCCAGCACTCGGGAGGCTGAGATGGGAGGATCACAGGTTCACGGCCAGCCTCAGCTACCTAGTGAGGCACTCTGCAACTTAGTGAGACCCTGTTTCAAAATAAAGAATAAAAAATAGGGCTGGGGGTGTAGCTTGGAGGTAGAATGCCCCTGAGTTCAATCCCCAGTACCACAAAAAAAAAAAAAAAGTGTAGCTCAGAGGTAGGATGTCCCTGGGTTTAATCCTCAGTGAAGAAGAAGAAGAAGAGGAGGAGGAGGAGGAGGAGGAAGAGGAGGAGGAGGAAGAAAAAAAAGAAGAGGAGGAGGAAGAAGAAGAAGAAGCAGAAGCAGCAGCCGCCGCCGTCATTTCAGGGGTTAACTGAGAATTCCCAGCTCCATCATGAGCAGACAGCACCATACCAGGAGTGGTTCTGAATGGCCCTCCGTGGAATCCAAACTCCTGCAGCTTAAAAGGACCAGAAATGGACCTCGGAATGGATGCGGCATTGGCCCCGGCGAGTCACCATGCAAACGTCAGTGACTCACGGACCAGGGCTCCCGGCTAGCCACGGCTCACCCCACCCGATGCGGAGGAATTCTTCCCCAAGTCTTTGAAACTGAAAAAGTGTATGACTAATGAAACGATGAAAGAAAAAGCTCCCCGACATTTCTGGAAAACTTAACAAGTAAAGTGCAACAGTAAATAAACAAGAGGAGAGCGGCCAGGCCGGATCCTCCACGGTCTCCCGGCCACAGCGAACGTCGAGGACCTGAACCGGGCGTGGGGAGTTGTGGTCTGAACCTCCCAGGAGGCTGGTAGGACCACACCACGGAGGAAAAGTGTCAAGGGCTCGGAAGGGCGAGGCAGCTATTATAATACAAGAAAGAGAAGGCGAGCACCAGTGTTACACAGAGCAGGCGGATTGTGGGGTGTTCTGAGATCACTGGGCCACAGCGTTGGGTTGAGGAAAGAAAGAGCTAGTGCAAGCCAGGCGCAGTGGCGCTCACCGGTCAGCCCGGTACTTGGGAGGCTGGGACAGGAGGATCGCAGATTGGAGGCCAGCCTCGGCAACTTACAGAGACTTAGCAAGACCCCGTTTCGAAGTTAAAAATTAAATAGGACTGATGATGTAGCTCAGAGGTAGTACTTGGGAGGCTGAGACAAAGAAGACCACAAGTTCGAGGCCAGCCTCAGCAACTTAGTAAGACCCCATTTCAAAATTTAAAATCGAATAGAACTGAGGGTGTAGCTCAGAGGTAGAACATCCCTGGGTTCAATCCCCAGGACCGAAAAAAAAAAAAATTGGTGTGCACTTCATTAAAACCCAATTATTATTTTTTTAATGGGGCTGGACCACAGCATATAATTTACAAAGTACAGATGTCTGGGATACATGTGCTAGATTTAAAGAAACAACTGTTACCAAACACCTTGTTTTATAAGGCAGTAGAAACATCGGTGAGCCCTGGACCCGCGTCACAATGTTTCAGCTGAGCCTCACAATGCTTACGGCTTCTTTCCTTCTGTGATAATCAGAGGCTTTTCTTGCCATTAAGTATCTAAATTAAGTCAAATCGGGGATGTTAAATAAGCCCCTAAGTCCTTTTGTCCCGTGTGATGGAGTCCTGAAACGCTTATCTGCCCGGCACTCCAACTTCAAGGCAGGCAGGCGGCCCGTCCCCCGCCGAGCCCCAGAGCCCGCTGGCTCAGCCCGCCTGTGCAAATAAGCTTCAAATGACCAAACGCAATTGCAACTCGAAAAGTAGGAACCAGACCAGACACAACAAACCACAGTGCCGCAGCCCGGGCTCCCATAATTCACGTGTGTGGAATGCATCTGTGAAGGGGCTATCTATCGGGGCGCTCTGTCCCCCCCCTCACTGGGAGAGACTGCTGATAAGCCCCACTGGATGACAAGTCATCGACATCCACGTATATACTTATACCAACCCCAAACAGCAAAGGAAGGCCGATATTAATTAATAAGCACCCTGGTTATAAGACCGTGGCGTGTGTGTGTGTGTGTGTGTGTGTGTGTGTGTGTGTGTGTCTGTCTGTCTGTCTGTTACTAGGGATTGACCCAGAGGCGTTCTACCTCTGAGCCACATGCTCAGCCCTATTTTATTTTGTGTTTTGAAACCGGGTCTCACTAGGTCGCTGAGGGTCTCACTAAGTGGCTGAGGCTGGCCTCGAACCTGCGACCCTCCTGCCTCGGCCCCCCAAGTCCTGGGATGTCAGGGCTGCGTCACCACGCCTGGCTTTCTGGTTTCCTTTCGCTTTTATGCCTGTGTGATTCTCTACTCTCTATTTTGATGGCCTACATAATCATCATTTACAGCAATGTTTTCTGGAAAACTAATTTCAACACTGTTCATCTTACACATTTTTCTTTTTTCTTTTTTTGGCGCTGGAGATTTAACCCAGGAGCATTCTATCTCCAAGCAACATCCTCTGTCTTTTTTGTTTTTTGTTTTTTGGGTTTTTCTTTAAGCAGGGTCTCACTAAGCTGCTGAGGGTCTTGCTAAATTGCCGAGGCTGTCCTCCAACCTGTGATCCTCCTGCCTCAGCCTCCCAGGTACTGGGATTCCAGGCATGTGCCACCCTGCCCGGCTTAATTCTTACAGATTTTTAAAAGACAAATTTAAGTGGATAAATATATGCACGTATATATCTCAAAGCCATGCGTGTATATATAGATGTAAACACGCAAAAATGTAATCATCCAATTAGCGCCTCTTTTTTGGAAACAAAACTAATCTGAACGAAACTGGCCTGCGCCTCTGGTGGGTGGGTGGGAACGGCCCCAGCCCACCACGGTGGCGATAATAAAAGCTACCTTGCCCACAACGTTCCGCTGTGTTCCAAATGCAGCCTTCAGCCCTGGACATCTGGATTTCTCACTGGGCTCTGCCTCCTTGTGCAAATGAGGAGGGAGACCTGCCGCTCACAGCTCAGAGAGGTTAAGACAGCAGCTCAAGGTCACAGAGCAGTGAGGCAAGAGGGAACCAGGACGGGAACCCAGCTTGCACTGTGCTACATTGCCTCCCGGTGGCTTCAGAGGCACAGTGAGGGCCTGCCCGGGGCCTGTACCGGGGCCCAGAGCTCGCCCAAGAAACGACCGCTGTTCTTGGCTCCGGGACGGGCCCTGCCTCAGAAAAGGTACAAGAGTCGACACACACCAGCCAGGGGCTACATCCCTCCCTCCCTCCCTCCCAGGGGCGCAGGGAGGAAGAAATTCCAACCTAAAAAGAAGTCCCTCCTCCTCCTCCTCCTCCTCCTCCTCCCCCCCCCTTAACTGGACTGCAGCACAATCTCACTAAAAGCACCATCTCAATGTCCCCAAAGAATTGAATTTACGGGGGGCTGACCTCACTCAATGACTTGTGTTCAAGGCAGAAGAGCAAGGGTCCCCCCTCCCCGCCCCCCGGAGGCCACTCTGGTCTCCCGCATGTGAAGGGACAGACAGAGGTTGGAGACAGTGCACCCCTTAGATTATGCGCTCTTTTTTATGGTGCTGGGGATTGAACCCAGGGGCATCCTACTTCTGAGCTACACCCCCAGCCCTTTTTATTTATTAGTTTTGTTTTGAAACAGGGTCTTACTAGGTTGCTGAGAGTTTTGCTAAGTTCCTGAGGCTGGCCTCAAACCTGCGATCCTCCTGTCGAAGCCTCCCAAGTACTATGTGTGTGTCACCACACCCAACTTGGATGGTGCAATTTTGAAAGCTGCTCCAGAGCCCAGCTCCTGCTCTGGCCGAGTCCTGGGACCCAGACCCGTGAACCTGCAGCGAGGGTGAGGACGATGGGCTCAGGTCTGCGAGCACGTACAGCTGTGTGTGGCTCTGAGCCTGTGTTCTGTGAGCGCCCCAGCCCTGCACAGCTCGGGAGCAGATTCAGGCACCAAGGCAGCGTGGTCCACTGAGCTTGCTCTTGGCAGGGGCCCTGGGTGTGAGGGGCACGTAGGGACTCCCCAACTAACCAGGAGGTCAGTTCTTTTTTTTTTTTTTTTTTTTTGTGGTACTGGGGATTGAACTCAGGGGCATTCTACCTCCGAGCTACACCCCCAGCCCTATTTTTTATTCTTTATTTTGAAACCGAGTCTCACTAAGTTGCGGAGTGCCTCACTAGGTAGCTGAGGCTGGCCTCGAACCCGGATCCCAGGAGGTCAGTTCTAAGGCACCAGGCTCCAGCAACAATCAAGCAGGCTTCCTCAACCCCGGGACGCCCAGCTCACACTCGTTCCTGAACTCCTGCCCCGGCACCCGGGGGTCTGCCGACATCTTGGACTCGGCAAGTCTAGAAGATAAGCCCCGCCCCCCCAGACAGGCTCCACCCACACCCTGACCAGGCACGGCCCCGGCCGCTGCACCCACTGAGCCCTGGAACCTCTGAGTCAGTCCACACTCATCTCTTTCTCGAAAGTCCCACATTAACATCGTTAGGTCATCGTGGAATGTGCCCGGGAAAAGGATACAAAACTGACCACTTCTCCCGGCCTCCCCCCAGCTACCCCCAATGGAGAAAGCAAGGATTCTGTTAAACTCTGTTTGAGGTTTTGTTTCCTTTTATTTTTTGGTGGTTGTTTTTCATCCCAGGGATTAAACTCAGGGGCGTTCTACCTCTGAGCTATACCCCCAAATCTTTTCATTTTAGTTTAGTTTTTGCTTTGAAACAGGGTCTCACTAGGTTGCTGAGGGTCTCGCTAAGTTCCTGAGGCTGGCCTTGAACCTCCTGCTCCTGTCTCAGCACTCTCCCCCCAAGTACTGAGATGACAGTACTTGACAGTTGCTGGTGGATTCTGTTAAATTCTAGTTTAACAGGATGCATTGTTCTAATTCACCCCATGCCTGCTTGGAAATGAGAACATGCAAATCCAAGCCGGCCTTGTGAAGCGCCGCCCCTCTGTCCTTCCTGCCATCTCCCGCCAGCCCTGGGCTCTGGGTCCTCAGTTACAGCCGGCTCCTGGCACCCCGAGTCACACAGACAGGGTGTGCCTCCTGCCCAAAAGGCCTCCCAGGGACTGGCTTCTCTACCTGGGACGTCTGGCAGGGCTGACTCTGCACCTCTTGCAAATTTCCTCCGTGCAAAACCTCCTTGTAAGACACACCTGCAGCGGCTGAGGTAGAGCCAGCTCTCACCGGGCGGTGCGGAAGACCTGGGGCCCACCCCACTTCTCCCTCTCGGCACGCAGCATCTAGCGTACTAAATAATTCACCGGGCATGCCTAGCTGTCCCCATCCTCTCTTTCTCTCCCTGAAGATGAGCACCCGCAGGCCGGGGTCTTTGTCTGCCTCGGCGCTTGGTAAAGCATCTGTTCAATGACTGGCTGAACGGGCCACTAATTCCAGTCCCCAGCAAGGGACAAATGTTCTGAAGGACTCTCTCCCCCCGAGCACACACCCAGGACAAGCTCCACAGCTCTGAGACCTGCACAAGGAAACTCAACTCTCTCGCCCGCTCCGCCATCAGTACTAAGGAGGCTGAGGCAGGAGGACTGTAGACTCAAGGCCAGCCTCGGCAACTTGGTGAGACCCTCAGCAACTTAGCGAGACTCTATTTCAAAATAAAAAAAAATAATAAAATGGGGCTGGGAGGATAGCTCGGAGGCAGAATGCCCTGGGGTTCAATCCCCAGCACCAAAAAAAAAAAAAAGGATCAGACCAAGAGGGCCCCTTCCCCCCTTCCCCCCCCCAAATGAGGGTGAGACCCTTATAAAAGGACTGGGAGGAGGAAGCCCCTCTCATCTCCTGCCTCCTGCCAGGTGAGACCCAGCCTCCCTTGCCTATTGAAGTTGCTGATTCAAGGTGCCATCTTGAAAGCAGAAGCTGGACCTCACCGACCCGACTCTCTGCTGGAGCAGAATCTTGGATTCCCCAGTCCCTAGAACTCAGAAATACATTGCTGCTGCCCGTTAGTTCCCCAGTCTGAGATCTTTTTGTTAAAACAGCAAGAACAGACACACCCACCTTCCAATCTCCCTTTCCACCTGCACAAAGATGCTGGACCCTAATGTGTAAGTGAAAGAAAAAAAAAAAAAACTATCACAGTTCAAATGTGCCAAACTGTTACTGAATTAAAATTAATTAGCGCACAGCAGGCAACTTCAGGGGAAAAGTGTAAAACTTCCTTGTTTTCTTTTCTAGAAGTCCAACTTTTTAATTCTATAGTGTAACGATAAATCACACTCCACCAGCTGTGGTGGCACACGCCTATAATCCCAGGACTTGGGAGGCTGAGGCCAGAGAATCGCAGGTTGGAGGCCAGCCTCAGCAACTTAGTGAGACTCTCAGCAACTCAGAGAGATCTTGTTTCAGATGAGAGCGAGGAAAGGAGGAAGGGAAGGGAAGGGAGGAAGCCATGATGGTACATGTCTGTAATCTCAGTACTTGGGAGGCTGGGATGGGAGGATCGCAGGTTCAAGGCTAGCCTCAGCAACCTAGCGAGACCCTGTTTCAAAATAAAAAAAATAAAAAGGGCTGGGGGTGTAGCTTGGAGGTAGAATGCTGTCAGGGTTCAATCCTTACTACTAAAATAATAATAAATAATAATGATAATGATAATAATAATAATAATAATAATAATACTCGGAAGCCGGGCGTGGTGGCGCACGCTTGTAATCCCAGCATTCGGGAGGCTGAAACCAGAGGATCCGGGTTCGCGGCCAGCCTCAGCTACCTAGTGAGGCACGCCGCAACTTAGTGAGACCCGGTTTCAAAATAAAGAATAAAAACTAGGGCTGGGGATATAGCTCAGAGGTAGAACGCCCCTGAGTTCAATCCGCAGTACCGCAAAATAAATAAATAAATAATAATAATAATAATAATAATAATACTCTGCTTTCAAGTTTCATCTTAACTCCAAAAGTCTAGTTGGCAGATATAAGCACAAGGCACCACCCCGCTCTAGGATGCAGCTCTCCGGGGTCTCCTCGGGACCCTCAGGCCTGGGCCCTGCGTTTGGGATGCAGGTATAGGTGCCCCCTGTCCGGTCCCCTCAGAGTCCCCCTGCTGCACCTTGCAGAATGAGCCAGGGGGCTCTGTGAGGACCAGCACCTCCCTCTCCTCTTTCTCAACCTTATGCCCAATGCCATTTTATTTCTGCTGGCTGTTTTGCATTCAGACGTGATTAAATTAAAAAGAAACGCTCAACTAAACGGTACAGGCATTTCCCTTTGATCAAAATTTGCGCAGGAGAGAGGGGGGAAATAAAAAGGCCTGCGTATTTATACAGCTGTGCTCGCCTCAAGTCGCTGGCATGGGGCTTGCAGGCGATGGTCGTTTTCAAGCTTTTATTAGTTACTGTAATGATTGGAGACGGGGGCCCTCTGAAATGACTTGGCCAGAGCTGATCTAACGTTACTGCAAAGTCCCGTTGTGAAATTACAGAGGTCTGGACATGGGGGACTGAGGACGGGGTGGTTCTGAGTGAGGTGGCAGACAGCAGTGCTGACTCCAAGCTCCAGCTAGTTACCCGTCCTGCCTTCACACAGGCGGAGGTACCTGCTGCTAGGAAGTGAGCCCCAGGCTCAGATCACAAAGGAAAATTGCAAAATTAAATAAAAGATCCTCATCTTTTGATCTGGGGGTGGTAGTGCACGCCTGTCATCCTAGTACTTGGGAGGCTGAGACAGGAGGATTGTAGATTCGAGGCCAGCCTCAGCAATTTAGCAAGACTCTCGGCATCCTAGCAAGACCCTGTTTCCAAAGTGAAAAATAAAATAGGTCTGGGGATGTAGCTCAGAGGTAGGACGCCCCTGGGTTCAATCCCCAGGACCAAAACCAAAACCAAAACCAAACAAAATGCATACTTACAAAAGAGACAAGCAATTAAAAGTGATGCTTGATCCAGATTTGGGCAGAATAGCAGCTATAAAAAGCTTTACTGGGACACGGAGAAGAGCAGACAATAGTCTTGTATCCGTGCTGAACCTAATGTGATCACAGAATTGCAGTTATGTAAGGCGCGGGCCGCGTTATGAAATGCGTGCGCACCGGAGTATTTTATGGGGAAGGAGCCTGAGGTTTTGGGTTGACTCTCGCATGACTTCGAAAAGTCATATTCAAACACGTGTGTGCACACGTGTGTGCACACGAGCCAGAGACGGTGGCGTGGAGAGAGAAGTACAGACAAATGAAGCAGAGTGTCAACACTGGTCGTAAAGCTGGGTACGAGGGATGGGGAATTCATTGTATTAGTCTTGCAACTTTTCTATAAATTTCAAATTATACCAGAAGAAAGATGAGCTCATATCCTGCCTCTGTATCTCACTCCTAAAATAGATTAGTTATTTTCTAGAAAATGAAATCAACTAGAAAAAGATAGATCCTTCTGCTCATACCATCATATGGTCAGTCAATGAACATGTATACAGCAGTCACTTAGCACGAGTAGGTCTCGCCATTCAGAGCTAACTGCATGCTTTCTGCTTCACACACCCCCCCATTAATTTAATTTTTGTTTTATTTTTTGTGGTACTGGGGATTGAACCCAGGGGCATTCTACCTCCAAGCTATACCTCCACCCCTCTTTAGTTTTTGTTCTGAAACAGGGTCTTTCTGAGAGTCCTGTTATATTGCTGGGGCTGGCCTCAAAACTTCAATCCTCCCGACTCAGCCTCCCAAGTACTGGGATGGCAGATGTGTGCCACCACCACGCCTGGCTCCCGGTAAATTTTACATCACTGCATTATTGGAACAAGGCAAACAGGGCGTCCCGCTTTGGAAATGGAGTCAGCCATGCTAGCTGGTCTCCTGTGAAGGAAACTGTCTGCTCGTGTGGGACTCCAGGTAAATAAGTAACAAGGCAAGCATGTGTCTGTCTACCATCGCCCAGGGGCTTCTTGGGTTTAGCAGCCAAACTGGCAAGGGGGATTCTAATATCAAGGAGTCTTCGCTACCACTTTATTAACTGTCAGGAAAACGTCTACTACAATAATTGCCAGCGGAATGGCGTGAGTTTTCCCATCACTATAGTCAAATGGAGACGTCCCCAGGCCGACCGGCATTCCTGGCACCCTGAGCTATGCTGCTGTATGCCTCCTTCCCTGCTCTCCCAGACAAGACACACTTGGGGAGCTCGGGACGGCACCCCGGGATCAGGAGGTCACTCGGTGACTGGTCATTTGCAAAGGGCAGGACAGCACGCTAAAGCAAAAGGCCTCCGCAATGAAAAACGCTACACTTACCAACGAGCTAGCACCAAGCCAGAGAGAGACGGGCATTTTCCAGCGCTTCTATTTTTTATTTTTATTTTTGGCATTTTTGTCTAAGCACGTGCGTGTCTCAAAGAATGCGAAGAAACTTAATTAGTTAATAGATACAAGCGGCTGGCCGAGATGATCCTGCAGATCACCGGATCACCAGCAGCAGGAAGAGCGCCAGACTCCAGATCTCTACCCTGGCGAAGCCAACTGGATTCTTCTGTGAACGAAAAACATTCCAGGGCAAGGGCAGGCCCCCAGGAACCATCCCGGTTCTGTTAGTTGGTTCAGAACTGTGGAAAATGCCACAGGAAAAAAGAGAGAGAGAGGGCATTGCTCCCTGCCCTCTAGGCAAACCTAATCCACCAAGACAACTGATTTTAGGGTCCTCCCCTCTTCCTTTTTTGTGGAACTGGGGATGGAACCTCTGAGCTACACCCCCAGCCCTTTTATTGTTTATTTAGAAACGGGGTCTTGCTAAGTTGCTGAGGCTGGCCTCGAACCTGCGATCCTTCTGTCTCGACCTCCCCAAGGACAGGGGTGACAGGTGTGCGCCGCCACGCCTGACTCCTTTGATCCCCTTTTCTGAACACCTTTGACCTGGGTAGAGGAAATATTTGTGGACATGGCCTACTCTGCTTCCGAGGCGGGTTTGTGAAATGTCACTCACGTGATCTTTCTTGGGCTTCTCCCAAGCCGGTGGACATGGTACAAGACGGCAGAGCCGAGGGATGGGGGAGAGGGGGCGCCTGAATCCATACTGGTGAAGCGGGCCTTGCAGATTAGGAGAGAAACACCTAGGGGCCGGGGGTTTGAGCCATTTAATGTTACCTGGTTTATTTGTTACAGAGGCTATACTGGCTCCATTCTTCTGGGACCTAATATTCTCTTCCACAAATACTTCATCAACTTCTAGGGAATTCTAGATTCTCCACCAAACATCAGCGGCACAAAGGGTACTTGGGAGGCGGAGACAGGAGGATCGCAGGTTTGAGGCCAGCCTCAGCAACTTGGTGAGACCTTCAGCTACCTAATGAGACGCTGCTTCAAGATAAAAATAAATAAATAAAAGAAGGCTGCGGGTTAGCTCGGAGGTAGAATGCCCCTGGGTTCGATTCCCAGTAGTGGGGGTGAAAAAAAAAAAAAAAAAAAACTTCTATAGAAAAAGAGAGAGAAAGCTGGGCGTGGTGGCGCACGCTTATAATCCCAGCATTTGGGAGGCTGAGACCAGAGGATCCAGGTTCACGGCCAGCCTCAGCTACCTAGTGAGGCACTCTGCAACTTAGTGAGACCCTGTTTCAAAATAAAGAATAAAAAATAGGGCTGGGGGTATAGCTCGGAGGTAGAATGCCCCTGAGTTCCATCCCCAGTACCGCAAAAAAAAAAAAAAAAAGAAAGAGAAAAGACAAGCCGCTCGTAGACTTCTGTCTGCCTCATCAGCTTCCCTACCTTTTTGAAAAACAGATCGTTTGACATTCCTTTTCCATGATGGAAAAGAGCTCGCGTATTTTTAAAACATGTATCTGTGTCTTCGCCAGACGGGCTTCCCAGCGGGAAACCGGCTGACCCCTGGGCGGTCGCAGTCCAGGGAGGAGGGCAGGCCCGGGAGCCCTCGCGGAATCCTATCACAGGAGAGGCGCTGGGCATCTTTGCAAGGGGAGAAGACGGCCTCTCCCCCCATCTTTCCAAGAAGAGTCACCAAATGCTACTCCATGCGCCCTGGAAATGTCCCCCGGCGGCCGCCCTGGACGGAAGGGCTTCAGAGCCTAAAAAACATTCCCTGAGAGGCGCGGGCGTGCGAACCCAGCCTCCCCCAGATGCGGAGAAGGGCGTCGATCACAGAAACCTGTCCGTCTCCTGTCTCCGCTCAGCCCCGAGGAGCCAAAACAGGTTGACGTTGACAAGTCAATTGAAATTTCCATGACATTTATTATTTTCTCTCTCTCTAAAGCAACGCGGGTACCGTCACGAGGCGTTATCAACAATGACAGTTGGCATCCGAGAACAAAGGGGTGACCTGCCACCTGCCGCCCACGCCACCCGGCACGGGTGCCAAGGAGGGAAGGGAGAGACACGTGCGCCAGGTGAGGGGCGAGGGCCGCTCCTCCCCCGGCTTCCGCCCCAGGTCCGCCGCCATCCCTCCTCGGGGGACCATCTACCCTGGACCAAGGCCCAGTACGGGGCGGCGGGGAGTCAGGGAGCAGGACAAAGACAATTCAAACAGGGAAAGACTAACGCCAGCCCAGGGGCATCCAGAACATCACCGAAGCAGAGAAAGTCTCCCAAGAAAGATGGCTGGTATCTGGGAAGGGAGACCTCGGTGTGTGATATTTAAATTATACCCTGAGCCGGGCGCGGTGGCGCACACCTGTCATCTCAGTGCTTGGGAGGCCGAGGCAGGAGGATGGCAGATTGGAGGGCAGCCTCGGCAAGTGGTGAGGCTCTCGGCAACCTAGCGAGAGACCCTGTTTCAAAAATCAACAAATAGGCCGGGCGCGGTGGTGCGCGCTTGTCATCCCAGCATTTGGGAGGCTGAGACGTGGAGGATCCGGGTTCGCGGCCAGCCTCAGCTGTTTAGTGAGGCCCTCGGCAACTTAGTGAGACCCTGTTTCCAAATAAAGAATTAAAAAAATAGGGCTGGGGGTGTAGCTCAGAGGTAGAATGTCCCTGGGTGCAACCCCCAGTACAACAAAATAAATAAATAAATAAATAAATAAATAAATAAATAAATAAATAAATAAATAAATACATGGCTGGGGGTGTAGCTTGGAGGCAGAATACCCCTGTGTTCAATCCCCAATGCCACGAAAAATAAATAAATAAATAAATAATTAAATATAATCTCAACAGAGAAAGAAGCTGCTAGAAGGCAGGGCCCCTGTTCTACGCTAAAAACTGCAAATCCACGACCAAAGCCAAATATGACCCGAAGATGTGTTTTGCTTGGACCACAGGAGAAAGGCTTTGGTTTTTCTTCAGTTTCCAACATGTAATAATCAAGATGCAACTTTTTTTTTTTTTTTTAAGGCTTAGTTTCCTCATTTCTTTAGAAAATAAGAGAGAGGAGGATTTGGCTGTGTGAAGTGAACATTTCTCCCCATAAAAACAGCGAGAGGTCATGAGCTTGCCCTGCCGGCCTCAGAGTCTCCCCGCTTAGATCTTGGCAGCGGGGCCGCACGTGCAAAGGCCCTGGGGCCGCTTTCTCGCATCGCTGATGGACCAGAAGAACTCGGCCCTGGCTCCGAGACGCCAAACTTTTTAGCAAGCTCTCTGCCTGGGCACATTTTCAAATCTCTCTGCTTGAGAGTCACAGAACATCTCAGCAGCCAGAGACTGTGCCATGGTTGGTACTATACGGGGCAGAAAACAAAACCCAAATTAAAAAAAAAAAATAGCAACTGCCCATCAACAACCCAAACACCAGCAATCACACGGAGACCCTCAGACCTGGTAAGGACACCTGGGGGGACACTGTCGCAGGTGGGCAGCGGTCCAGGGAGGGAGACCAAGGCCCTGGCCTCACCTGCCCACATCTGATCTAAGAAAACCTGGGTTTTTTGTTGTTGTTGTTCCTTTTTTGTTTTGTTTTGTTTGCTGTACTGGGGATTGACTCAGGGGCGTTCTACCTCCAAGCTACACTCTCAGCCCCATTTTTTATTCTTTATTTTGAAACAGGGTCTCACTAAGTTGCGGAGTGCCTCACTAGGTAGCTGAGGCTGGCCTTGAACCCGCAATCCTCCGGTCTCAGCCTCCCAAGTGCTGGGATGACAAGCATGCGCCACCACGCCTGGCTTCTTGTTTGTTTGTTTGTTCCCAATATTCATTATTTCTCAGGGTAAATAGCACTCATCTTCAAAGGAGAAGACGGACCCCAAGGACAGGGGATGCCGGCAACAGACTCCATCGCTGTGACCATGCTGAGATGGGAGGAAACCGGATCCTCCTTCCAGAGTCTGAGGCAGAAGGAAAAATGGACTCCGGGTCCGGAAGGACCATGTGTCCAGCTTGCTGGAGCTGCGTGACCGTAAGTGAGCAAATTTGACTGGCCGATTTGTGGAGCCCTCCTGCCTCCGGATGGTACTCAGGGGGCTGCGGTACTGACACCCACCATCTTCCTGCAACTGGTCATATGACAAGAGGAAGAGGAGAGGGAGGTTCAGAAGCGGAGCCCACCCAGAACACCAGGGCTGTGGCCTCCGGTCAGCAGCCGAAATTCCGCCACGTTCCCTGCTGAAGGAACCCGGCTTCCCAGCATCAGAGAGTCTAAGTCGAGCCGGGCGTGGTGGCGCACGCTTGTAATCCCAGCATTCGGGAGGCCGAGACCGGAAGATTCGGGTTCGCAGCCAGCCTCAGCTACCTAGTGAGGCACTCTGCAACTTAGTGAGACTCGGTTTCAAAATAAAGAATAAACAATAGGGCTGGGGGTATAGCTCTGCGGTAGCATGCCCTTGAGTTCAATCCAGTACCGCAAAAAAAAAAAAAAAAAAGTCTAAGTCAAAACGTCCAAAATCCGGGACTGCCTGCATATACATTTATTTTTTTAAATCTGCCTTTTTATAAGTATATGGAAAATTTGTCTGGGTCGCAACCTCAAGAAGTTTTTACTTTCTCCATTTATTTATTTTTATTCTATTCTATTTGGGACACTGGGAATTAAACCCAGGGGCATTCTACCTCCAAGCTACACCCCCAGCCCTTTTCTTTTTTTTTTTTTTTAATTTTGAGACGGGGTCTCATTAAGTTACTGAGGGTCTCACTAAGTTGCTGAGGCTGGCCTCAAACTTGTGATCCTCCTGTCTCAGCCTCCCCAAGTACTGGGATTACAGACATGCACCACTGCACCCAGTTATTTTTATTTTCTAAACCAACTACGATGACTATTTTTACTGTTTTAGTGCAGATATATTTCATTTTCTTGCAGAGAAAATTAAATATTAAGGGATATATTTAATATATCTTCTACATTTTATTTTAATATAGATGTTTCTCTTTTTTTTATTTTGGTACTGGAGACTGAACCTAGAGGCATTCTTCCTCTAAGCTATACCTTTAGCTTTTTAAATTTTTTTATTTTAAAACAGGGTCTCACTGAGTTGCTGAGGCTGGCCTCCAACCTGCAATCCTCCTATCTTGGCCTCCAAAGTACTGGGATAATAGACATGCATCACCACACCCAGCTTCATTTTCTTTTTGAATATGAGGCTATTTGAAGCTCCGTCAAAAGTGCCACAACTTTCTCAACATAGCACTTACAAGCTAAGTTTCTCCTGATGTTCTTTATCGGGCCCAGCCAAAGAAATGCCCAACGATTCTACTCATGAAGTCATTAGGCCAAAGAAAATTTGTATTTTTTAGACCTAAGAATGTAGTAGCTGTTTAGAAAAACGAACCACCTCACACTAAAACTGCCGGTAACCCACCAGCTTGCACGGTGTCCAAAAGATACTGCCGGTCGCTGAACTGTCCCAACAACCTCATGAGTTTGCAGACCCTCCGCACCGCAGCACAGTTTGGGAACGGCCTCTCTGTACATTTACGGGGCCCGCTCCTGTCCGTGTCGCCAGGATTCAGCCGGCCTTCCCACGTTTCTTTGGCTGAGCAGTTTTCTCCCAGCATGTCTTGCTGCCGTGATGGTCGTGGCCTTGAAGCCAGCCGATCTTGGACTGACCACAGAAACTGTGAACCAAGTAAGCCTTCCCTCCTCAAAGTTTTATGAGGTATGGGAAATACAGATGGATTAAAGGCCAGACGAAAACACGAGCAAACAATCTCCTCGTCTAAAAGGTGTAGCAAACACACACACACACACACACACACACACACACACGCACACACACCCCTCCCCAATCCTGTCCAGCTAGTGCAAAAGAAAAATGAGCCAGGCCCTCCAAAAGTCCCAGCAAGTTTTACATCTCGTTGGGATCAGAGAGGTCCGTGACACTGTGTCCAAACTCTTTACAGGGTGGGTTTCTCCAGGAGTTCCTTTTAACTTGCTAAGAGAATGCAAATACACTTCCAGAAAGAAAAAAATAATAAATAAGAAAGGAAGCCAATTAAGACACAAGTGTTTAAAGGCGCAGGGAGTAATTACAAATGTATTATTCACCCCTAATTTACAAGACGAGCTTCCTTTCTGTCAGATATTAAACTGTTTACTTGCAGGCTGGGGAGGGCATGGGTGCCCGCTACCAGGCGTGGACGGCTAACTCGGCGGCCGAACCTCCGTGGTCCATCTCTCGAGGGTGGACGGGAGGGACGGTAATCAGAACGTGTCTGCCCTCCAAGGGATCCACTTGACTCTGCAGCGGTGTACACGGGGCCGCCATCAAACCCGAACAATGGGCCAGGCAAGGTCGCCGGGTCACAGGGAGTATTAAGAGGTCACCTCGCGGTCCACTTGGGAGCAATTACTTGGAGTCATGCCTAAGTGGACACTTGATTGAATGCTAGTAAGACAGCTCACATCCCTCGGATAACAATCCGCGCCGCGATTAAGAATTAAAGCCCCATGATCCAGGCTTTATTACTCAAATGAACCCAACTCTTCCATAAAAAACTCCTGGTATATGCCTCATGCAAGGTCTAAATTGAAATGCCACCTCATTAAACAATAATATCTAATTTTATCTAAATGAATTTTCATGAAAGCGCGCCACACAGCTCGGGAATTTTTAAAATGAATTATCACAAGCGATACATAATTTCGCCAAAACTGGGGCGGCGGGCTGAGGTGGGGGAGTGGTTTTACGAATAAAAGGAAATATCTGCTCGTGGCATGAGAGGTCTGCTCCTCTGTAGCTAGGGAAGGTAAGAGAAACAACTGTAAAAAAAAAAAAAAAAAATAGAAATCTAGTTCTAAGAAATTCTCTAATTTTTACTCATGTCACAAAAAAAAAGGAAGTTGCTATACCAACGGGTCAATCTTTGGTGGAACTTTCTTTAAAATGAAGATTCAAGTGGGGCGTGGAAGTGCATGCCTGTCATCCCAGTACTTGGGAGACTGCAACAGAATGGTCACAGGTTCAAGGCCAGCCTCAGCAACTTAGCAAGATAAACCCTGTTTCTAAATAAACATTTTTTTAAAAAGAGCTTGGGGTGTAGCTCAGAGGAAGAATTCCTCTGGGTTGGATCCCCAGTACCACCAAAAATAAATAAGTAAATAAAAGTTGAGAAAAATGCAGATTTTAGGTCCACTTTTGAAATCAGCTAGATTTGTGGCCCTAGGAAGGGAGACTGTCTTAAGATTCCCTATAGGTGTGTTGGCGCATGCCTGTAATCCCAGTACTTGGGAGGCTGAGTCAGGAGGATCGCAGGTTCGAGGCCAGCCTCAGCAAGTAGTGAGACTCCCATCAACCTAGTGAGACCCTGCTTCCAAATAAGAAATAAAGTTGGACTGGGGGTGTAGCTCAAAGGTAGAATGCTTCTGGGTTCAATCCCCAGTACCCCCCCAAAAAAAAAATATTCCCTAACAATTCTCACGTGCTGCCACCTTTCCCAGGACACAGCAGTGACAAAAGTCTGCAGGAGGATGTCAGAGAGAGGAAGCTTCCACCTTTTCTTCAATCTCTGTGTATTTCACAGTCTTCCCGAGGCCTTCGTATGTGTCTTTAACATCGACTTCTCCTTTACAGCAAGTGACTCATCGTCTAATTACAATAATCAATGTACAGTTTCTTTTTGATGTGAAATGAGTCACGTTTTTAAAAACCGAGCAAACCGAAGAAAATTATTAATTAAAAAGGAAGAAAGAAAGAAACCCGGCAACTTAGCAAAAGCTTGCAGCAATAACTTAGCAAGACCCTGTTTCCCACTAAAAAGATAGCAATAAAAAGGGATAGGGGTAGAGCTCAGAGGAGGAATGCTCCTGGGTCCAATCAGGACGGACGGACGGACGGACGGACGGACGGACGGACGGAAGGAGAGTACTAGCAGTACTTCTTGTCCGCCAATACAATGATCAAAAGAAAATTATAGTGACACTGATACGAGGTAGCCCGAGAGAGCCCGGGCTGGGCCGTTCCTTCCAGGTCACCGACAGACTCCGTGAATCACCAGTAAATGAGAATTCAGAGCTCAGGCCCGAGCCTGTCCCCCACGGACGCGTGGACATTGCCAGGGAAAACCTGGAATCCACATGAACACACACACACACACACACACACCCTGCCATTAGTAACAGCCTAAATACAAATGATACAGCTTATAGAAACTTGTAAGGGGAAAAAAAAATGGGGGAAATTTGGCTTTATAACCCACATGCATTATAAAAACCTTTCAACACCGGGTGCCGTGGCCCATGCATGTGGTCCCAGTACTTACAAGGGTGAGGGAGGAAGGTCCTGGGTTCCAGGCCAGCCTCAGTAATTTAGTGAGACACTCGGCCATTTAGGGAGACCCTTGACAACATAATGAGACCCTATTTCAATTTTTTTTTTTTTAAAAAAGGGCTGGGGAGCCGGGTGTGGTGTTTCACACTTGTAATCCCTTTGGTGATACACACTTTGTAATCCCAGGACTTGGGAGGCTGAGACAGGAGAATTGCAGGTTCAAGGCCAGCCTCCGCAACTTAGCAAGACCTCCAGTAACTTAATGAGACCCTGCTTCAAAATACAAGAATAAAATAGGGTTGGGGGCGTAGCTCGGAGGTAGAATGCCCCTGGATTCAAGCCCCAGTACCACACACACACACACACAAAAGGGGTTGGAGGCCAAGCACGGTGGTACTCACTCGTAATCCCAGTACACGGGAGGCAGAGAAAGGAGGATCACAAGCTTGAGGTCAGCCTCAGCAACTTAGTAAGACTCTGTTTCAAAAAAATAATTTTTTTGAAGGGCTGGGGGAGTAGCGTGGAGACAGAACCCACTGGATTCAATCCCCCGTACCAAAAGAAAAGACGAGAAAACGGTGAACCAGGCACTGTGTGAAAATACACCTCACATGCCAAGCCGTAGCCATGGCGCCAAAAAATCTGCATGAATCAGAACACGAAGCCACCTGTAAGAGGGGGGTCCTGCACGGTCAACACAGGGCGCTACACCCCGTTTCCCAAAGGCGCCTTCCTCCCGGGGACTCGGCCAGGTCCTGTCTCCCTTGGCCAGTCACTGGTGTAGGCAAGCACCCCACTCCCCCCCCCCAGGCAGCCAGTCGAAATGGTGACAGGTAATTTATGACCCTTGGACAAGGCCTGGGTGAGGACACGCTTGACATGGTCCTGGCTTCAAGCATCGCGGGCAAGACTAGCAAGTTGGTGCAGAAACCTCCCGGCCCAGGTCCAGGCGGAGGCCAGGCTAGGGCAACCCACCCTGAAAGCCCCAATTCTGCTAAAACCCAGCACAATGCAGGGACGGATGCTCCAGGCTTATCGAGACTGGATTCCTGGCATCTCAGTACTTGGGAGGCTGAGACTGGAGGACCGCAGGCTCAAGGCCAGCCTCAGCAATGTAGCGAGACTCGAAGCAACCTAGGGAAGCCCTGATTCAAAACAAAACAAAACAAAAAAATGTAAAATGGTTGGAGGTGTAGCTTGGAGCGAGAAGGCCCGTGGGCTCAATCCCCAGCACTAGGGCACTCTACTTCCGAGCTACACCCCTAGTCCTATTTTGTATTCTTTATTTAGAAACAGGGTCTCACTAAGTTGCAGAGAGCCTCACGAGGTAGCTGAGGCTGGCCTCGAACCTGGATCCTCCTGTCTCAGCCTCCCAAGTACTGGGATTACAAGCATGCACCACCACATCTGGCTTAAAAGACTGGTTTAAAGTCCACCTCCAAGAACTGGTTACCCAGGACAAATCTGAGTCCTTCTGCTAGTCTAGTTTTGAGCCAAAGAGAGAAGAAAAAACAAACAAACAAAAACAATCAAACAAAAAAACCCCACAATAACACCAAAAATAAATACCTTATAGCATAATCAGAGATGAGTCTTATTTTTTCATGGAAAATGTCTACAACAAAAATGAAAAGACACACACACACACACACACACACACACAGAGTTGTGTTAAGCTGGGTCATTCTCTGCCACAAGATCCCAAATGCCGAGGGGGAAGCTTGCAGTCGAAGGCTCAGAAATCACGCTCACTTTTACACAGTTCCTCCTGCGCGGCTACACTCTGAGTTCAGATAAATTAGTTTCCTTCTAAATTATAGCTTGCCCTATTTATGCGCTCGCTAACCCGTGTTTTAATTTCCAGTTGATGGTTTTGCAAGTAGGAGGATGCAAACACCAGGTCATTCCGAGGAGAGACAGAGACAGGGGCGGGGGGGAGGGGAGAGAGAGGGGAGAGAGAGAGAGAAGAGAAGAGAAAGAGAGAGAGGAGAGAGAAAAAGAGACAGGAGAGAGAGAAAGAGAGAGGAGAGAGAAAAAGAGACAGAGGAGAAAGAGAAAGAGACAGAGGAGAGAGAGAAAGAGAGAAAAAGAGAGAGAGGAGAGAGAAAGAGAGAGATGTGTGTGTGTGCAGACATTGGTGTCTTTGGGACCCAGAGATGCCAAGAAGAAAAAGCAGATGATGGTTTTTCTGTTTGTTTTTTTTAATACTGCCACAACTGAAAATGTTGATCCTCAACAAAGCAGGCTCTATTGTAGTTTCTTTTTTTTTTTTTTTTTTGTTCTCTTTATGAAAACATGTTTGTGCTAACCCCTCCCGGCGCTTGTTCAGTGTTAAATAAAAACAGCTCCAGTCGATTGCTGACAAACAGGTAGGACAGGTGGGGAGAATTCTCCGACTTTCAAACTCGGGGCTCCAGGAAAAGAGGGGGGAAGAAAAAAAAAAAGAAAGAAAGAAAAACTGAAGTTAGAAAGATGTCCCCAAAGTCATTTGACAAACAAGCTTCCCCGAGGAGTATGTCGACTGCATAGCAAAACAGACCCTTCACTAATTTTAAACGCCTAATTATCTACCACCTCAACAGAATTATCAAGTGGTCTGACTGACTTTCCGTGGAGCTGTGATTGCCATCACAAGTCAAGTCGGAGAAACAAGAACTCGTGTTTGACCTTCCCATGTCCTCAAAACTTATCCACGACAGCAGGGTCTGTGGACAGCTGGCCTTGCTTGCAGCGCTCTCAGAGACCACAAAGGTCACAGGTTAATCCAAAGCATTCAGACACATTTCCCCTGATTTATGCAAGGGAGGAGGGAGATATTGAAAAAATGCTTCAATCGGGCAAACAAAATTAATAAGGGGGCCAGGCAACATGAATTAGAAAAAGAAGTCCAGGGTAATGAGCTGGCATATGAAACGTGTGACAGCCAGGCATGGTGGCGCACGCCTGTCATCCGGGTGCTTGGGAGGCTGAGACAGGAGGATTGCAAGTTCAAGGCCAGCCTCAGCAACTTGGTGAGATCCTCAGCAACTTAGCAAGACCCTGTTTGAAAATCAAAAACTAAATTAAAAAGGTCTGAGGATGTAGCTTGGGGGGAGCAGTACCAAAAACTAAAACCGTGACATTTAAGACGGGTCACCAGGAGGAACTCCACCGAATTTGAAGAGGCAAAAGCTTTGGCGGGGAGGTGGGGGTCAGGTGAGGAAGGAGAAAGTCCGGGGGGCCTCAGCAAGCTTTGAAGTCCTGAAGTTTCTCCTGCAAGTAGAGATTGTGGAATGTTTGACTGCCGCTGAGAAACTGCTGAGTTTTGAAAGAGAACAGCATCATCTAAGGCAAAACTTTGCCCCCCGGTGTGGGGCGCTGCGTCTGAAAGATACAATGTGGATCTTCAGGGACTTCAGGGACCAGGCCTTGCTTTCTGAGATGGCTGGAAAGGAACCCCAAAGTCAAACCTCAGCCATCAGGTGCTACACCCGGGCCTGAGGAAACGTCCTGCTCTCTCCGCCCGCCCTGGCCACCTAAGGTTTTGGCCTGCGCGCCCCAGGGACTTCACAAAGAGTTTTCAGTGTGAAAATCAAAGGGAGGGTTTTCGCTTTGAATTTACTGGGGCCTGTTAGTACCTGTCAATACTTCCCCAGACACATCAGCCAACGGGACGGGCTTTTCTCGTTTCTAGTTAGGCTCAAAGTCTGGGAGAAAGTGCAGGTTTGAGCATCCTTAACCCCCCAAAATTCAAAGTCTGAAGCATTGTGAGCATCGCATCTGCAAGTAGTTTCAGATTTGTGATTTCCTGGCCGCAAACGGTTCAATCTGTGACATTCTGGTCCCGAGCATTGCAGATAAGGAATTCTCAGCCTGTATTAAGAAGAGTATTGTTTGAACTGTGTTTCTCCAGCTCTCTTTTGAAATCTGCACCAAACAAACTCCTTGTAATATATTACGAGGTCTCACTAAGTTGCTGAGGGTCTCACCAAATTGCTGAAGCTAGCCTTGAATCTGAGATCCTTCTGTCTCATCCCCCCAAGGACAAGGGATGACAGGTGTGCACCACCACGCCCCACTTAGAGGTGTCTTTTTTGTATGTGAATGATGGAAGACCCTCCACAGCTGAAGATGGGGTGGTCTCCCTTGCAGGGGAAGCAACAGTCCCCAGAAGGGGACAGGGGCCAAAGGTGAAGTGGAGTACCGATGACCAGTAACGTTTTCTAACACGCTTACTCATGGAACCTCTGCAGAGGGAAGAGCCAGAGAAAACGGCTTTCCAATTTGTACATTCCTTTCCCAAATGGGGCTGGGAGAGCGAAGGCAGAAGGCACCTGCCAGGTCATTTCTCCCGGTGGCCGCACAGTAATCTATGCAGCACCCACTACAAAAGCTCTATCTCAGCCAGGCGTGGTGGCGCACGCTTTAATCCCAGCATTCGGGAGGCTGAGACCGGAGGATCCGGGTTCGAGGCCAGCCTCAGCTACCTAGTGAGGCACTCCGCAACTTAGTGAGACCTTGTTTCAAAATAAAGAATAAAAAATAGGGGCTGGGGGTATAGCTCAGAGGTAGAATGCCCCTGAGTTCAATCCCCAGTACTGGAAAAAAAAAAAAAAAAAAAAAAAAAGCTCTATCTCAGTTAACTGCTGTGGCAGCTACACAAGGCAGGGGTAACTATGCCCTCCCGCCCCCCTTTGAGAAATGGAAAGCTAATATCATCGACTCCATTTAGCTAAAATGTGCTATATACATTAGCAGAATCTGCACTTGTACCCGAGTTGTATGTAAAGGCGGGGTGAACCCTCAAGAAAGCCCCTGTAATTCAGAAACAGCAAAGAAGGGGTCAAGAAACGTACACCCCACCCTAGCTCCCAAGGGGTTCCCACCCTGGGGAGGAAACGAGATCAGGACTTGGCGGTGGCTACAACTGGCTCCTGCCCGTTGAAACTGAGTTCGGTGTGAAGCCGCCCGCCTCTGTGGCGGAATTCCGCTGCCTGCACTTGAGAGGAGGGACATGCATAAATAGATACTGCGGCTGCGGCGGCCCCAGGACGGGGGCTTAGGGACGCACTCCGCCAAAGTGAGAGGTATCACTGCGAATGCAGGCTTAGGACTCAATTCCCGGACACTAATGAGATGGGATTTTCAAAGGGATCGCGTCCCAAGGTCACCCTGAAGAGCAGGGGTCTTAGCCGGAAGCCACCTTGCCATCTGCCCGGCTGTACACTGGAGCTGCTTCCCAGGGGGAGAAGCCAGCCCTCCGCAGAGAAAGACATCCCAGCACTCCTGGCTTGTAACAGGGGCGGCAGGGTGGAGAAACAACCCAGAGACAGACAGACAGACAAGAGAGAAACAAAGAACTCCAGGGCTGGGCGTGGTGCTGACGCAGGAGGATGGCAGGTTGGAGGCCAGCCTCAGCAACTTAGCATGACGCCAGCACCTTCACCATGAGACCCTGTTTCTAAATGAAAAAAAAAAATGGGGCTGGGGGTGTAGCTCAATGTTCTTGGGTTCAAACTCCAGCATATGAGGGAGTGGGAGAGGAGAGGAGAGGAGAGGAGAGGAGAGGAGAGGAGAGGGGACTCCGCCTTGTTAGGGCGAGGGAACAAACAATAGCTCACGTCTTGCCCGCGATCTTATTCTGCTCCCTGCAGGGTTATCTCCGGTGCGATCATCAGGAGGGAAATGATTTATCACCTCGGATGAGGTAAAGGTTTAGTCTTCAAGCCCAAAGCCAGGGGATGGGCCAACGAGTTGGAACCCACACGGAGAGGGCTTTACCCGAAACGTGTGCACGGGTGTGTGTGTGTGCGTGTGTGTGCGTGTGTGCAGAGGTATCCTCCACACTGTTGCACACCTGAAGTCCCATAAGTGACAATCCATTTCTTTTCTTCCCGGCATCCTGAAATGCTGGGATTCGCAGAGCCCCTGGGCGGGCGATGGATTTCGCAGGCCTTTTGTTGACTCCCTAAGTACTGGTGCGCACCACTGTGCCAAGGTGGCTGCTGTCTTTTTTCCCCTCTCTTTCAGAAGTTCCTCCACCACTTGGCACAGTCAAGAAACTATTAATGCGGCGGGCGTGGTGGCGCGCTCTTGTAATCCCAGGACTTGAGAGGCTGAGACAGGAGGATCACAGGCTTGAGGATAGCCTCAGCTACTTGGCTGAAATTTAGTGAGCTCCTGTTTCAAAATGAAAAATAATATAGGAGTGGGGGTGTAACTCAAGGTTGGATGGATGGATGGATGGATGGAAGGAAGGAACGAAGGACGAAGGTACTCAGATGCCAAAGAGCAGATGGTCCCACAACGTAAATCCACTCCTGGGTGGTGGTCATTGTACCTCTTCAATTTGACCCAAAACTGCTAACAAGACAGATCCTAGTTCAATAATTCTTTAAAAACAAATAAACAAAAATTAATTCGGAGCAGGGTGTGGTGGGGTATTACCTGCAACCCCAGTCCTTGGGAGGCTGAGACAGGAGGATCACAGGTTGGAGACCAGCCTTAGCAACTTAGTGAGGCCATCAAATAACTTAGCAAAAGCCGGGCGTGGTGGCTCACGCTTGTAATCCCAGCATTCGGGAGGCTGAGACCGGAGGATCCGGGTTCGAGGCCAGCCTCAGTTACCTAGTGAGGCATTCTGCAACTTAGTGAGACCCGGTTTCGAAATAAAGAGTAAAAAATAAGGCTGGGGGTATAGCTCAAAGGTAGTTCGAGTTCAATCCCTAGTACTGCAAAAAAAAAAAAACAACAAACAAACAAAAAAAAAACTTAGCAAGTTCCTGTTTCAAAATTTAAAAGTAAAATAGGGCTGGGGGTGCAGCTCAGAGGTAGAATGTCCCTGGGTTCAATCCCCAGTACAATCACCCGAAAACAGCAACAACAACAACAAAAAATTAATTCAATGTCAATTTGAGTTTTCCTTAAGGCAGGAAACTTTAAAAATAACTTGCTTACTAAAACTCTGGGTGTTGTGAAAATCTCCTCCCAATCCCCGCCGTGCGGACAGATGAAGGGAAGGTGGGGCATTTTTGTTTCCCTGCATTTGGCAAGAAAAAGCAAAAGGAAGCTCTCCACCGAGTTCCCGCCCTGCCCTGCTCTGCCACCCAGAACAGAGAGACAGCCTCAAGCAAGAACAGAGCTGGGAGCCGCCATTGCACCCCACCACGCAAAAACACCAGGACCTTCTCTTAACTTACTTGTGGAACTGGGGGTTGAACTCAGGGGCATTCTACCTCCGAGCTACACCCCTAGCCCGATTTTTTATTCTTATATTTCTGAAACAGGGTCTCACTACATTGCTGAGGGTCTCGCTTAAGCTACCGAGGCTGGCCTCCAACCTTCAATCCTCCTGTCTCAGCCTCCTAAGTACTGGGATTACAGGTGTGTGCCCATACACCTTGAAGAAGAGACAGGGAAAGGAAAAGGGTGCTTAGTAGTGGAAATTATGACCCAATAAACGTCCTTGCGTGGAAGGAGCTAGTTTTGCTTCCTGGCGACTTCCGGAGGAAATTTCCCTGAGCAGCAATATTCGCCAATGTGCAGCCTTCCGGGTGTGACCTGCAGGTGACCTGCAGGCGACGTGCAGTGTCACCAGAGGAGGACGCTGAGGTCCACTTGGAACACAGGCGGAGCTGCAGAGATGGTGCAGAACAAACGAAACGCAGAAGGAGCAGAAGTGAGACAGGAGAGGCCGGTCCGGTGCCCAGGGAGACACCTCCTGATTCTGCTCCCCTCCGCTCCAGGCTACTGAAGACAGGCCCAGCGTGTTGCCAGTGAACACCAGGCCTCCAGACCCTCCCGGCCCTCAGCTCCCGGCCACACTGAGACGCCACGCAAGAACACCAAGCAAAGCAAACAAAGAACGGAAGTCTCAGGGCCCAGATGACATGGGGCAGACATGGTGGATATTTCCAGACCTTCGGTCCTCAGTTTCCCAAAGACTGGGATTCCAGGCTGGTGAGCGCCCCCACAGCAGGCTCCTCCAAGTATTATTTTAAAAAATCTGTTAAGAGCTGGGTGTGGTGGCGCACCTTTGTAATCCCAGTACTTGGGAGGCTGAGACAGGAGGATCTCTGGTTCGTGGCCAGCCTCAGCTACTTAGTGAGGCTCTCCAAAACTTAGTGAGACCCTGTTTCAAAATAAAGAATAAAAAAAATAGGGCTGGGGGTGTAGCTCGGAGGTAGAATGTCCCTGGGTGCAACCCCCAGTACCGCAGAAATAAAAATAAAAATATGTTAGGCCCCACCAGGTGCCCACTGGTCACCCCAGGACTTGGGAGGCTGAGACAGGAGGCCAGCAGGTTGGAGGCTGAGCGAAGCCTTCGGCAACTTAGTGAGACCCTGTTTGGATACAAAAATAAATAAATAAAGTAGGGCTGGGGGTGTAGCTCAGAGGTAAAGTGTGTGTGTCAAGAAGGAACTTTTCTGGACTCTCAATAATTCCGGCCACCGCAGAGCTGGCTGGTGCCTGGGCCACCAAGCGCGGGCCGACGAGGGCAGCCCTCCTCTCTAAAGAGACTGAGCACCAGTACTGTGCAGGCTGCAGACGCCTGGGAACAGACACCGCCGGCGTTGGAGCCAGCAAGGCCCTCTTCTTGGCCCCATTTATGACTCACGAGTAAAAAGCTTACATTAATCACTTAAGCGCCTCTAAATTATTTCTCTCTTTATTTATTTATTTGTTTTTTAAGGGTAGAGGGGTGGTTAGTTGTTGCTTTGTCTCATACGCGCCGAGCAGACTGAGCTTCCAGGGGACGGCCCCCTCGGGTGAAGGGGGGAACCGAAATGAACCCTGGCAGAGGCAGAAGGCGCCCCGCCCCCCACGGCAAGGCTCCGAGCGCCTTTTAGCACGCGGTGCCCGTGCCAGGGTGCAGGACCTGCGTGCCCGTGCCCGTCGGCGGTGAGAGGAGCGGAGAGTGGCGGGGAGGGTCGATTCCCCCGAGAGCATCGCATGTTCGGAACAGCACCCACGGGCCATGCAGAGGCGGGGAAGTCACTTACCCCGTGGAGGGTGACCCGGTGTGGTGAACCCCGAGCCGGGCGGGGGTGCGGGTGAGCCTGAGCATATCGGCTTCAGCAGACCAAGGCGTGAGGGTGGATTAACCTCCCTCAAGTCCCCACCAAGTCCTGAGCAGCAAGGCAACAAAGAGGCTCGGGGACCCAGCGCCGCTGCTGCGGAGGGTCCAGGCCCTGCACAGAAAGACGGATGATGGCGGGGCGGGAGGGGAGGGAAGGGGAGGGGAGCGGGCAGCCAGGGAGGCGGCCGGGCCTCGGGATCTGGGTCAAAAGGTGACCAAGACACCACCTTCCCAGAAGGAGTGAGTCTCGGAGAAGTGTACAAGTCGGCCCCGGCAGGTAGGACATCCATTTCGTCCCAGGCAGCGCCATGGAAGGTGAGCTTTCAGAAGGACTGGCAGCCTCCGGGGTGGGGGGACAGAGGCAAAATCAGAGAGGCAGGCAGGGACTACACGGAGAGGGGGGTCTGGGCTGTGTGGCCTGGGGCCACCGGTTCTGGAACCCAATGGGGCCGCAAGTGCTCTGTGCGTGATCTGTTTCAAAATCTGGAATGTTCAGCTGGCTTATCTGGGGGGTGGGAGGGGAAATAATATCCCCGTCCTGAGGGCCCCCAAAGGATTTTGGTGGGGGGCAGCATGCCAGAGAACGTGCTAGAACGCAGGCCAAACCCCTCACACCACCTTGCTGTCTGCAGCTTAGCCAAGAAAAAGAAAGAGTAATACCATGCAGCGACACACAGAACTGCAACTTCAGTGTGGATCGATAAAGTTTTATTGGCACGAAGCCACGCCCACTTGTTCACAGCCGGCCTAACGCTGCTCTTGCACTACACAGAGTAAAGGAGGGTGGGACGACAAACAGCACTGCCTGCAGAAGCCCAAAATATTCACTATCTGGTCCTTTACAAAAATATCCGCTGCCCGCTACGCCAGCTGGCGGGAAACACTGTGTTTCCCCTCGCATGGAAAGACAGACATCCAGCCAGGTGTGGTGACGCACACCTGTGACCCCAGGACTTGGGAGGCTGAGGGCGGAGGATCACAGGGCTGAGGCCAGCCTCGGCAACACGGTTCTCAGACGCACGTACACAAATCTCAGTGACTTCTTAGGAGGGGGCTAAGGCCAGTTCCGATGAGTCTGGTCCCGGCCGTGGCGTTCTGACTTGGAATCGGACCTGGAATTCTGAACCGTGATCTACCGGCAGGCTGGAGACGGGATCACGTGTGAGGTACCGGGCAAAAGTGGGAGCAGAGGCAGACCCAGTTGCTCTCTCTCTCGAGGACACTCACACGGCCGGCGAGGGGCGGCGAGGGCCCCATCAGAAGACAAGAAGCATCTGCCCAGCTGCAGTGGTCCTAGACCCGGACCGTAGAGGCCTGAGGACAGGCATGGGCCACTTATCCAACATCTCACTTCTCCAAACTGCCAGAGTCGTTTTGGTGGGTTTTGTTTTGAGTTTTTGTTTGTTTGTTTGTTTGTTTTGTACTGAGGATTGAACCCAGGGGCATTCCACTTCTGAACTATACCCCAGCCCTATTTTTTCATTATTATTATTATTTTTTTTTTGTACTGGGGATTGAACCCAGGGGCATTCAACCTCTGAGTTACATCCCCAATCCTACTTGTTACTCTTTATTTTGAAACAGGATCTTGTTAAGTTGCCGAGGGCCTCACTAAGTTGCTGAGGCTGGCCTCGAACCCGCGATCCTCCTGTCTCAGCCTCCCAAGTACAGGCTGGCTGCTACTACGCCCAGCCTTCACGTGGCCTGCCCCCAATGCGTACGCCATGCTGGGTATCAAGAAAGAGAGAGACACACACACACACACACACACACACACACACACACACACACGGGCTCACACTGAATACCCCAACCGGAAAGTGTAACCAGTACTCGATACCCTGATACACACGATAGCTACATTCTTCAGTTACTAATTTAATTCCAAACTCAAAGTTGGGGAGGAAGCAACTGTCCTTACTCTTTTAAGCCAACAAGTTAAAGGTATGTGGAACTTCTAACACGAGTGACGGCGAGGATCTTGTCACGGGAATCACACAGACCAGAAAGCCGGAGCTTGGGCTCTTTCCTAACCGTCACTGGGGCGGTGCCGGGCTCGAGTCCCGGGTCTGTCTCCAATCCTCAACAGTGAGCAACCCTGTCCTCACCTCCAAGCGCGCTGCCAGTCTTGGGATTCCACAGACGGGCTTTTCCTCTGAGCTTTCTATTATGCAATCAACTTTCTATACGTGCATGCTTTCCACCACCACCACTCCTTTTTTTTGGTGGGGGGACTGATCTTAGAGGCATTCTACCTCTGAGCGACATCTCCCCAACTCCATTTTTATTTTTAATTGTGAAACAAGGTCTCGCTAAGCTGCTGCAGGGCCTTGCTAAGTTGCCAAGGCTGGCCTCCAACCTGCAATCCTCCTATCTCAGCCTCCCGAGTACAGGGATGTCCAGCGTGCACCACCACGCCGTGTTTATTTCCCCTTTGTAAAGCCCCTGGTCAGTAACAGATTTACGTTAAATGAGGACAAGAATATGTGGGCATATTTAGAAGCGCCCTGGATCAGAAAGCCATGTCTTCTGCAAAGAGAAAAAGCAAGGGATAGAAGTCAAGTGCTTTGATACGGAACATCGTGAGCCCTTCCTCGCTGGCCTGGTCCCTAGTCCCCTCCACTCCCTCGCTTTCACATAGTAAATCTTCCGCTGCTCTGGAGATAGGCCGCGATCGGGTTACCGCGTGAAGGACAAAGGATGAAAGCCGTCTCCACCCTTCCATCTGGCTCCCCAGCACCAGCACCCAGGCTGGAGATCTGAAAAGTGAGCAGAGGGGTGTGCGACCGCGACAGGTCACCCAGAAAAAGCTTCCAAAAGAACCCGAGCGCGGGAACGGGCCCTTCCCCAGAATGTGCGCTGAGACCATTTTGGGGGTGGAGGGGAAAAGCACGTTTGTAAACCCAGGACTTGGGAGGCTGAGACAGGAGGATCCGGGTTCACGGCCAGCCTCAGCTACTTAGTGAGGCTCTCTGCAACTTAGTGAGACCCTGTTTCAAAATAAAGAACAAAAAATAGGGCTGGGGGTGGAGCTTGGAGGTAGAATGCCCCTGAGTTCAATCCCCAGTACCGCAAAAAAAAAAAAAAAAAGCAAGTTCTGGACCAGGAACACAAGGTCACCCCTATCATAAGTGGTTGGGAAGGTGAGAAGAGACCTGTGTATTTACGAAGTCCACCAGAAGGACACGCTGTTATTAGTACCGTCCGTCTACTCCTGTCTAAAAGAGAAAGGAGGGGGCCAAAGAGCCAGCCCCTCCTTGGGGCTGATTCCCGCAGTCTTGCCCGGTGTGTAGGACTCCCAAGCACTTAACACTCAAGTCTGAACTGCAGTCCAGCTACTCCTCCGCAGGTCCAATACAAACACAGGCTTTCCAATGCATAAAACTGAAGGGGAGGGACAGGGTCTCTGTGCAGAACACATTAAACCGGTTTATGGATTTAAAAAAAAAAAAATCACGAGTTCTGAGCAGAACTCTGCGTTAAAAATAATTTGCAAAAAAAAAAAAAAAGGCTCAAACAATGAACGTGTTCCCAAGTGAAAAAAATAAAATAAAAATAAAGGAAAAAACAACAACAGCAACACCCTTAATGTTTTTCACATGGCGCATAAATTTTATAATACCTGCAGGAATCTGTTCATTGGCTAAATGAACGCTGCTGGTCTTCGTGAGCTCCCAAGCACGTTATGGGTCTCTGGTTTTCTTTCAGCATTTCTGTTGTTGTTTTCACCCAACGTAACCAGCTTTTGAGAACAAGAAAAAAAAAAAAAACTCGCCTTGTGGACCAGGACTTTCATAAGAGGAGTAGGGAGTGGGGTTCACGGGGAGAATTGGATCTCGTTTTGTTTTGCTTTTTTTTTAATAGCTGCTATCTTGACGTAATTAGTGTAAAATAATTGTCTACGCGCAGGCCAGCGTGGAGGCGAAGTTGAAGCCCTTGAACGCATTCTCAAAAAAAAGAAAAAAAAAACCACGATTCCCCTCCTCTCCCTTCTGCGCGCCGGAGCAGATGTTGGCTGCTCTGGCGCGTAGACGACACAGTTCATGACTTCCCCGAGACGCCCGGGCCACATCTGCAGTTGATGAAATCGACAGAAGTGTGGTAGACACGCCGAGGACGGTCCTCCCCGAGGCTGGCTAAAAATAGACAGGCGGGCAGCGGCCGGCTCATAAAACCCGGCCTGCCTGGGCCATTGCAGAGGAGCCGGCCGGTGGCTGACACTTCCCGGGCTGGGCCGCGGCGGAGGGCAAGGCTGGAGCTGTAGGCATCCTCCTCCCCACCCGGGCTGTGGGCGGTGGTCCAACTTCTGCCGCCCCCCACCCCCCAGAGGGAGGGAGGCAAGGCGTGTGTTTAGCCCCTCCGCGGTACTGACATAACATTAACAGATTTACATATGCAAAACTGTGAAGCAACAGGCCTTCCCCCCGGAGTGACCCGCTGCTTGGAGCGTGTCTGCGGCTGATTCTCCGCTTGGGCTCCTTAACCAAGTGGGCGGCGGCGCACGAGCCATCTGGGTACCACTTACTGAAAACTGGCAGGCGCCCCGAAATAGGCAAGCTGGAGGATGAGGGGAGGGAGTACATCGCGCCATTTACTTAACTTCCACCGTGGTTGTTAAAAAAAAAAAAAAACATGGCTGAAGAATAATTTTGGTGATTTCTGGTGCCAGGAGCTGCTACCAGCCAAATCCCGCAGTGCACTCGGGGAAAGAGAAAAAAAAATTGTCACTTGGAAAGGGACCGGAGGGGGATTGGGGTGACATGGTATTCACCGGTCGCCGCCAGGCCAAGCTGTAACGCTGGTTGAAGTGGCTCTCTTTAGGACTTATTCGTAAAAAGACGAAACTCTCCTATTTCCTATATGCTACCGTGTGTCTCTACACACATGAATACACGTATACATATAATATGCGTCTGTATTCCTTTTCTGTATCTTTGCGTGTGTGTGCAGAGGGGTGTGGTACTGGAGATTGAACTCGGGGGCATTCTACCTCCGAGCTACATCCCCAGCCCGAATTTTTAATCTTTATTTTGAAACAGGGTCTCACTGAGTTGCCGAGGGCCTCGCTAAGTTGCTGAGGCTGGCCTCGAACCTGCGATCCTCCCATCACGACTTCCCAAGTCCTGGGATTACAAGTGTGTGCTCCCGCACCCGGCTTCTCCTCTATATCCTTTAGGAAAATCGGGTTGAAATAGGTAAGACACTGCCAATGTGAGAGGAGTCTCAAAATGATATAATTAAGGATATAAAATATATAAATCTTTTATAATGGGTAAATGTTATATAAGGTATATAGGTTTTGTTTTTGTTTTTTGTTAATTTTTCCAGGCACACTGGCACATGCCTACAATCTCAGTACTTGGGAGGCTGAATCAGGTATGATCACAGGTGTGAGGCCGGCCTCAGCAATGGAGAAAGACCCTCGGCAACTGAGCGAGACCCTGTTTCAAAATTAAAAAAAAAAAAAAAAGAAAGAAAGGCTGGGGGTATAGCTCAGAGGTTGAATGCCCCTGGGTTAAATCCACAGTACCAAAAGAAAAAAAAAATGTCTTTTTATGTAACATCACATCTTTTAATAATTTATATCTTTTTTACACTGCTATAGCATGGATCAATTACACCTATTTCAGCTCTGATTTTCCTACAAGACAAATTAAAGGAAAGGAAAGAAATGGAAAAAAACCTGGCATGGCGACCCACGCCTGTGGTCCTAATAACTCAGGAGGCTGAGGCAGGAGGATCGCAAGTTGGAGGCCAGCCTCGGCGATTTAGCGAGACCCTGTTTCACAATAAAAAAATAAAATAAAATAGGGCTGGGGGTGTATCTTGGAGATAGAATGTACCACAAAAATATACTAATAAAAATAAAATAGGAGCCGAGCGTGGTGGCGCACGCTTGTAATCCCAGCATTTGGGAGGCTGAGACCGGAGGATCCAGGTTCGCGGCCAGCCTCAGCTACCTAGTGAGGCACTCCGCAACTTAGTGAGACTCGGTTTCAAAATAAAGAATAAAAAATAGGGCTGGGGGTATAGCTCGGAGGTAGAATGCCCCTGAGTTCAATCCCCAGACCCGCAAAAAAATAAAATAAAATAAAATAGGTGGAATAGGTTCACGGAGAGGGAGGAAAGAAAAAAATAAAAGGGAACAGGGTGAAATTGTTAACTATTTCTTAAACCAATCTGATGCTGAGTTCCCACGTGTATAAGCAGAGCCCGGATAATAATTATTTTCAAGGAACAGCAATAATCAAAAAAGATAATAAGCTTTTTTTATTTTTATTTTTTTTATTTTTTTACCCCCGGTTCAGCTCACGATTATAATCTCACCTTGTACTAAAGAGCTTACAAGGCAAAGAAAAGACAAAGTCAATTCTGTATCTAGACATATCAGAAGATTGTGAGGCCTGCCCAGGAATTAACCGAATTTGCTCCTTGAAAGGAAGAGAGAGCTGGAAGGGAGGGAAGAGGGGAGGGAGGGAGAAAGAAAAGAAAAGAGAGAAAGAAAGAGAGAGAGAAGAGCCAGCCTTCCCGGGGGCCGAGTTTGTAACGGGCTTGTGAACAGGAAGCGGAATCGGGGTCTTAGTCATGCACCCCGATAAAATCCATGCTACCCTGGAAATCCTGGTGGCCGAGGGGTGGAAAACTGGTGCTCCTGAGTCCTGCCAGTTTTCAGCCAAAGACCTTGGGCAAGTCACCCTTTCTCTGGGTGCAATTTTTTATTCCTTTAGAAAACTGACGTACAGAAAGGCGGGGTGCAGGGTCCCCTCAATCCAAACAAAAAGAGTGGCTTTCCTAACATCTCTTACTGCACTTTATTATTTTTTTTTAATTTGGTACTAGGGGATTAAATCCAGGGACATTCTACCTCTGAGCTACACCCCCAGCCCTATTTTATTTTTTATTTTGAAACAGGAGTCTGGCTAAGTTGCTGAGGGTCTCGCTAAGTTGCTGAGGCCGGCCTCAGACCTGCGAGCCTCAGGTCTCGGCCTCCCAAGTCCTGTGATTGAAGGTGGACACCGCCACGTCCAACTTCTAACTGTACATTTTATAAATACCAAAGGTGAATGTACCTCACAGAACCAAATGAATCAGAGTCACATGGAATTTCAAAAGTACTTCCTCTTTTACTTTGCAAACAGCACTCAGGGTAAATATTGCTGGGTTTTTTGTTTGTTTTCAAAAACACACAAGTTGGAGGGCTGAACCACCCTTGCAAATATTTACCTCTGGAACATTCTATGTCCCTTCGTGTTTATTTCAAATCCAAAAAGTATCCAGTAACTGCAAGATTTGTACTGAATATGCAATTTCTTAATGAATGACTATAATACAAAAATAGCCTACAAACCCGCCCTGCTTTTTTTGTTTCATACTAGGAATTGAACCCCAGGGGTAGTCTACCTCCAAGCTATACCCCCAGCCCTTTTTAATTTGAAACAGGGTCTCACTAAGTTGCCGAGGCTGGCTTTAAACCTGTGATCCTCCCGTCTCAGCCTCCCAAGGACTGGGATTGCAGGTGTGTGCCACTTTGCCTGGCTGGCCCCATTTGGAAATAGGCAAGAACCAAAAATTAAAGTCAAAAGAACCTCCAACTCAAACATGGTGTGGTCTATCCTAAGATTTTGGCAAATGCCACATTCCTAGAAAACATACTTTTTAAGCTATTTCCGCGTTCCTTTGCCTTGCCGCGTATTTAAAGTGATACTGCTCTCATTCAAGGCCCTTCTACCAGTGAACCATGGCCTGGTTTTCCATAAATCACTTTAAATGTGTGTGTCCTGGCAAAAATCCAAATTTCTAACCAACATCAACATTTTCCAGTCAACACGCATTGACTCCATGGTGTTTCAAGAGTGGAAACAATGGTGGTGCTTGCCTCTGATCCCAGGGCTTGGGAGGCTGAGACAGGAGGATCACAGGTTGGAGGCCAGCCTCCAGCAACTTAGCAAAGCCCTCAGCAACTTAGCGAGACTCTGTTTCCAACTAAAGAAAATAAATAGGGCTAGGGGTGTAGCTCAGAGGTAGAACGCCCTTAGGTTCAATCCCCAGTAAGGAAAAGAAGAAAAAGAAGAGGAAGAGGGGAAGGGAGGAGAAGGGGAGAAGAAAGAGAGAAAGGAAGGGAGGGAGGGAAGGAAATGCTATGAAGATCAAATAAATTGTGACACCTAGAAATAAATACTCTAAATTCCAATGTAACCCTTCCTTGCTGTCAACTTTTAGAAGGAAAACTCGTGAGCAATTTTTTTTTGCAGTACTGGGGATTGAGCTCAGGGGCATTCTACCTCCGAGCTATACCCCCAGCCCTATTTTTTATTCTTTATTTTGAAACCGAGTCTAAGTTGCGGAGTGCCTCACTAGGTAGCTGAGGCTGGCCACGAACCCAAATCCTCCAGTCTCAGCCTCCCGAATGCTGGGATTACAAGCGTGCGCCACCACGCCCGGCTCCTGAGTGGATTTTTAATCTAGCCAGGCTTTGTTTGGTAAACTAAAAGCTCCAGGTTCCTCAAACCATTAGGATTGGGCAACTGCCCCGGGGAGGAGCTGGTGCCCAAGAGTGCGCAGGGCAGATCAAGGGACCCCTGGCGTGGGGCCAGGGCGCAGGTCTGCAGCGACCAGGGGAACGCGCTCTCGGCCAGGTAAGACAGGCAGCTGGACAGGAGGCCGGCCTTCCGAAGGTGCAGGTGCAGGTACAGGGGGTGGGCCTGAGGGTGGCACCTCATGACTCCTTGGGCTCCGTGCCCCGGTTCTCAGATTAGTACCTTTCACCTGGCTCTGGCCCCAGGCAGGGGGCCACCAAGCGCCACACTGAAGGGCAGTGTGTGGACTTTCTTTCTCGGGTGCTGGGCATAGTCATCCCAGTACTTGGGAGGCTGAGACAGGAGGATCACAGGTTCAAAGCCAGCCTCGGCAACTTGGCGAGACCCCCAGCAACTTAGTGAGACCCTGTTTCAAAATAAAGAATAAAAATAGGGCTGGGTGCGTAGCTGGGAGATAGAATGCCCCTGGGGTTCAATTCCTAGTATAAAACAAAACAAAACAAAAAAATAAGGATGGAGGATTTGTAGGGTATTTTGGTATTCTAGTTATTCACTAAGGAACTGCATATTCAGTAATCTTGCAGTTACTCTTGGGGCTCTGGAGGAAGCAGGATTGTGCATGAATGGAAGATGGGAGAGGTTCCCGTGGAGAAGTCTTCCTGGCACCATTACCCAACACCCTCTTCAGCCCAGCACCTGGCTGGCTGCTCATCAACCTTCTAGCACATTCCAAAAGGCGCACAGGACCGGGGTCTCGCAGCGACACGGGTTTAGCTCGGTACATCTGCACTGGGTAGAGGGAAAGCTCTACTCGGAAATGGGCTTTTGGGGTTCTTTTGGTACTGGGCATTGGACCCAGGGGCAGTCTACCTCCAGTGCCACACCCCCCCCGTCTTTTTCTACTTATTTGTATTTTGAAACGGGAACTTGCTAAGTTGTTGAGAGTCTCACTACACTGCTGAGGCTGGCCTTCAATGTGCGATCCTCCTGTCTCTGCCTCCTGAGTACTAGGGTTCCCGGGTCTGGGCATGTGTCACCGCAGGGGCCAGGACAAACAGACAAACTTCAGGAAAGGCCAAAGGGCAGAGAGGCAAGAAAGTTAGGAGGAGCGGGCGGGGATGTGTCGGAGAGCAGCCTCCCTCTGCAGGGTCTCCCGAGCAAGCACCAGCACATTCTTTGTTTGGAAGAGAAGCAAATTTCAGCAGGAAGGGCGTGCCCGCGTTTAAACACACAGGTGAAGGGTGACCGACAGGCAGGTCACTTCAGGACCAGGGCTGGCTCACCATTAGCGTGGATGTTTTATAAACTCAAGGCCAGGAAAAAAAGAGGTTAAATAAACAGTAAATGCAAGATCCTAGCAGGAGTTGAAGACGAAGCACTGACCCACACAGCCCGGCACGCGTGTTAAGAGTGTAAAGTTATTGCTCCACGAACGAACAGCGTTGCAGAAGGACAGGGCTGAGCGAGTTCCAGTCTGCCCTCCCCGCCCTGCTCAATCCGAGCTGTCTTTCTCACCCCCTCACACTAGCCTTGGCTTTTACTGTCCCCAGAAGAAGGGGGACGGGAGTCAAAAGCAGAGTAGACGCCGCTAATAGTTGCTAATATTAAATCTGCACCTGCTATTTAAAGAGAGAGTACCAAGTGTTGTGTTGAATTGTGTTTGCTCTTTTTTTTTTTTTTTTTTTTTTTTTTTTTTTTTTTTTTTTTTTTTTTTTTTTTTTTTTTTTGCAGTACTGGGGATTGAACTCAGGGGCATTCTACCTCCGAGCTACACCCCCAGTCCTATTTTTTATTCTTTATTTTGAAACCGGGTCTCACTAAGTTGCGGAGTGCCTCACTAGGTAGCTGAGGCTGGCCTCGAACCCGGATCCTCCGGTCTCAGCCTCCGGAATGCTGGGATTACAAGCATGCGCCACCACGCCCAGCTATGTTTGCTCCGGAGGACCCAGTGAGATGTAAGCTGCTGTTTTGACAGGGATGGGAATGGAGGTGACCGATTGCAGGTCACGAAGGCTTTGAGAGGCAGAGCCCGGATTCCAACCCCAGCCAAGTTCACCACTGTCTACACAGCCGGCTCCCCGTGTACCTCTAGCTTCTGAAGCGAGCTGGGAAGGAAAATATTCCCAACCAAAACGCGTCTGTACTGGACATGGACAGACGGGAAGGTATTCCCTTGATAAAGCAGGTGCGCTGAAATGGCAGTGGGTGTGAGAAGTCACGCAGAGGTGTCTTAAGGTGCACGGGAGGGTGCGTGTAGGATCCAGGCAAAGACCAGGCCGCTTTGGAGAAGAGACGGGAACTTCTGCAGATCGGGGTATCCCGGGGGAGTCCCGCAGCCAGCTCCCACAGGTACAGAGGAACCACCACCAGTACTGCCTCAAAGAGGAATTAACCCAAGAAGTTAATTTTTGACGCTGGAGCTGGCAGGGGGCTCCGAGTTGGTTATACACTGGGCTCTCGAGGTTAATTTTAACTTGGCGAGACGTACGCGCTGAGCACATACAGGAAGCCGCTCGGAGCAACCGCTGAGCTTGTGCAAGGCTCACAGAGCGACGGGGCGCAGACCTCGCCCTTTACCTGGACTCCCTCCCACGGTGACCCCTCACCTTTCACCCCAGCCCCAGAAGGCAGTGTTCAGCTTCCAAAGCAAACACACTGTAATAAGTCACATCTCCAGGATCTTGTAAAATGACAGGACATGAAACCATTTCTCAATTTTTTTTTTTTTTTTTTGGTACTTGTGATTGAACCCAGGGACACTCTACCTCTGAGCTTCACCCCCAGCCCTGTTTTATTTTATTTATTTATTTTTTATTTTAAAACAGGGTCTTGCTAAGTCGCGGAGGGCCTCCCTAAGTGGCTGAGGCTGGCGCCTCAAACCTGCGATCCTCCTGTCTCAGCCTCCCAGGCACTGGAATGACAGTGAGAGCCACCAGGCGTGGCTTGACTTCTCAATTCTGACTGTCACGTGTCATTTTGAGACTTGCCGGAAGCCCACGGAGAGGGAAAGGAATGGTAAATTACATTAAAGAATCCTCCAGTTCTGGAAGTAGTTCAAAAGACAATGCTCTGCAATAAACTTCGAATTTTTCTTTTTAACGGCTCTTTAGATGTACAACCTGCCTTTCTAAAATAGGAAGCTAAGCATGTATCAAAAGACTTTCTTCAAAGGCAATTTTTATTTCCTTCCTTACTTAGTCATTTATTTATTTATCTATTTATTTACTTATTTATTTTGTACTAGGGACTGAACCCAGGGACATTCCACTTCCAAGCTACAACCCCAGCCTTATCTATCTATCTATCGATCTATCTATCTATTTATATTATTTATTTTATTTATTTTGAAGCAGGGTTGCCCTAAGTTGCTGAGAGACTCACCAAGTTGCCGAGGATAGCCTCAAACCTGCGATCCTCCCGTCTCAGCCTCCCAAGTACTGGGATTACGGGCATACGCCACCACGCCCGGCTGGCAAAATGATTCTAAATATTCCTGAGAAGCATGTTTGGAGCACAAACTCTTGAACACCACCACCACGATCTAAGCCCTGCCTGCCCCACTTCCCAGCTGGATCACCAACCCCTGTGCCTCAGTTTCCACATCTGGACAGGGAGGATTACAGGTGTACTGAGTTCACTGTAGCAAGGTGAGAATTCAGTAAGTCACAAGAGTTAACATTTATAAAACAAGCAGAAAGTCTATTTAGGTGTCAGTTTAAATACATTTTTAAACTAATGAATATCCGGTGTCAAAAAAAAAAAAAACCCACCACAACAAAAATGCTCCTTAAATTGCTCAAGCAACGTCATCTGGGAAAAGAAGAAACAGTGCGAAAGAGAAGAAACTGGATTTTGTTCTATAAACAGACAAGGGAACGCAGAATGTGTTCTTAGCAACCCGTCCAGTTTGGGGTTCAAACCCTAATGACCGGCCCCACACCAGCTCCTAAAGTCAGATCCCTGGTAAGCAAGTATATTTTCCTAATGATGTGTATCTACCATATTTTACCCCTCTGTAGCACACAACTGAGGTTTTAAAAAAAAGATAAGACAAACCAGATGCCGTGGCACACGCCTGGCATCTCGTTACATGGGAGGCCGAGGCAGGAGGATCGCCGGCTTGAGGCCAGCCTTGGCAACTTAGGGAGGCCCTCAGAAACTTAGGGAGACCCTGTTTCAAAATAAAAAATAAAAAGAGCTGGGGGTGTAGCTCAGAGGTAGAATGCCCCTGGGTTCAATCCCCAGGGGAGGTGGGGGGGAGAGACAGAGAGAGAGAGAGAGAGAGAGCGTACTAGCTCCTGGACTCAAAACAAGTGTCCCTCCCCTTCTCTAGACCAGCAGAACACAGTCACCGCGGTCTGTGTCACACTCAGAGCTCAAGCAGCTGAGCTTTTCTCAAGAGATAAATTATGAAACCAGAGACACAAAGCCTCCTGCCCACTTCAGAAATATTACCGGCATTGAGAAAACCCTTTTCTCTCTTATTGATGCACTTGGACGTGACGCTCCGAGGTTTCTGCCTGACATGGGTGGGCTGGGGACTATGTTCGGTGTGTGTGCCTGTGCGTCCCAGCTCCAAGACTCCCAAGGAGAAAACAGAAATTTTTCCAAAGGAAGCAATTCCCGCCGCAAATAATGATCAAGGCTGTATCAAAAAATAAATAAATAAATAAAAGCTCTAGAAAATGTCCAGGCATTTCTAAAAGTGTGCTAGAAAACAAAACAACAACAAAAAAAAATAGCCGGGCGTGGTGGCGGACGCTTGTAATCCCAGCATTCTGGAGGCTGAGACCGGATGATCCGGGTTCGCGGCCAGCCTCAGCTACTTAGTAAAGTACTCCACAACTTAGTGAGACGCTGTTTCAAAATAAAGAATAAAAAATAGAAAAAAAAAAGAAGAAAGAAAAAAAAAATATGAGAGGCTATCACTGTTTGTTGATTCTGAACCCAAACAGGATAGATGGAGCCATCTTTCCCTACAAGTATTCCCGAGATAACTCAAATCTGAGGGCACTCCACAGGAAAATAGTCCACTCTCAGGTGAGGGCTGGGTCCCCAGGCAAATGAAAACCTTAGGTGAATAACTACAGAAAACCAAAATACAGAGGGGGTATCTGGACAGGTGACGAGGGTCTCAGCCCGGCCTCTCCTGCACACTTCCAGGTTCCGCACCCTACGGTGTCTGTTCCATGCAGAAATGTCTAGCATACAAGAGAAACAGCCTGCCTTTACTGGTTTAAAGGGAATTTGACATCTTCATTAAGAACCCAAATTTATTTTATCTCATTTTATTTTGTTTTGGATACTGGGGATTGAACACGGGCATTCTACTTCCGAGCTAGACCCCCAATTTTTTTTTTAATTTATTTTTTGCTTTGAATCAGGGTCTTGCGAAGTTGCTGAAGGTCTCACTAAGTTGTTGAGGCGGACCTCGAACCTGCGATCCTCCTGTCCCAGCTTCCCAAGTACGAGGATACCAGGTGTGCGCGCCACCACCAATGGTCCTATTTTTTTTTTTTTCTTTTTTTTGTGGTACTAGGGATTGAACTCAGGGGCATTCTACCTCCGAGCTACACCCCCAGCCCTATTTTTTATTCTTTATTTTGAAACCGAGTCTCAGTAAGTTGCGGAGTGCCTCACTAGGTAGCTGAGGCTGGCCGCGAACCCGGATCCTCCAGTCTCGGCCTCCAGAATGCTGGGATTACAAGTGTGCGCCACCACGCCCAGCTCCTATTTTATTTTGAAGCAGGGTCTCACTAAGTTGCTGAGGCTATTCTAGAACCTGTGATTCTCCTGCCCCAGCCTCCCAAATACTGGGATTACAAGGTCTGCTCTACCACCCCCAGCAAAAGCCAGTTTTAATGGTGTGAGAGAAAAATATGCAAAAGTAGAGGAGGAATCATTGCCGCCTGCGTGGAGCTGGTACAAGGCAACTGCCCCAGACACTAAACCTTTAAATCTTTTGATTGCTACCATCTAGGACGACTCTTGCAGGATAATTCAAACAGAGAATTTAAAGGATGGAATGAAAAAAAAAAAATACATTTTTTTTGGCGGTACTGGGGATTGAACTCAGGGGCATTCTACCTCCAAGCTATACCCCCAGCCCTATTTTTTATTCTTTATTTTGAAACAGGGTCTCACTAAGTTGCGGAGTGCCTCACTAGGTAGCTGAGGCTGGCCACGAACCTGGATCCTCCGGTCTCAGCCTCCCAAATGCTGGGATTACAAGCGTGTGCCACCACGCCTGGCGAGGATGGAATATATGATTAAAGCGAATCCCCTGAGCTTTGCCCATATTACTTAATTTCCTCCAATGCACCAAACAGCCATACACAATCCCTTTGGACATGTTGAAATATTCAGCCTCGAGCACCTTTATTTTATTTATAGCTTCTGCAGTTAATCTTCGACTATCTACACGACTCATCCTTGATTAAGTGCCTCTCTGTGTACAAAGGACTGACACAGATACCAAGAAAAATAAAAGTCCTGCCCTCCAGAAAAATCAAGTCTGCTCCAAAGAGAACCAGGTGAAGAAACGAACACTGGGAACACTTTGTTGAGACAGTCCAATGCAATAAGGCAGGAAAAGAGAAATAGGAGGAGACAATAGTTCTATTTGTGAGATATCCCATTTCTTGTTTTTTAAATAACAATAAGCTCTAATGAGAATCCAATAAGATGATCAAATATAAGATGTGCAAAAATATAGAGGTGAGCCGGGCGTGGTGGCACACGCTTGTAATCCCAGCGTTCGGGAGGCTGAGACCGAAGGATCCGGGTTCGAGGCCAGCCTCAGCTACCTAGTGAGGCACTCCGCAACTTAGCGAGACCCGGTTTCAAAATAAAGAATAAAAAATAGGGCTGGGGGTGTAGCTCGGAGGTAGAACGCCCCTGAGTTCAATCCCCAGTACCAAAAAAATATATATGGGGGGGGGAGAGGAGGAGAGAGAGAGAGAGCTGTCTGCATATCAGAAATTGTAAGAAAATATGAATAGGAATATATTTTTTTAAGTATGGATACACACAAAGTTGTCAGGAAAAAAAAAAGTTATATTAAAAAAAAAAAAAAAAAGGAAAACTAAGCTGGGTGTGGTGTCTCATGCTTAAAATCCCAGTACTTGGGAGGCCGAGACAGGAGGATCGCAGGTTCACAACCAGCCTCAGCAACTTAGTGAGGCCCTGTTTCAAAATAAAGAATAAAAAATAGGGCTGGGGGTATCACTCGGAGGTAGAATGCCTCTGGGTTCAATCCCTAGTACTGTAATATATAAATAAAGAAATAAGGGAAAACTAGTTTCCTGGATAACAAAATGTAGTAGAGAAATTGGATCAATTCTTCTGGCAAAATTAGCTATTTCAACTTTCAATCACAACAAAAATGGAAATTCTTTTTAACAAAAATTCAAAAGGTGACTTGGAAAAACTTTAAAGCGATCAAAAGCAAACGAAACGTGTTCAAGTGTAATAAGGGTTATGGGATGTGTGATATTCAACAGAGTATAAAGCACTAGGCAAATGGTAAGAATTTAGACAACCAAACCAATGAAAATATAAAGACAATATTGACGGCCATTAGAGTAACAGCAAATACTGAAGGGTCGCCACATACCAGGTGGCTTATAATTGATCAACCTAGTTTAGACTCTTTGGAAATTTGTTTTGGTTTTTTTGTTTTGGGTTTTAGGTTTCATTGATAATATTTTTGTTTGTTTATTATTTGTTTGTTTGTTTAATTTACCTACTTACTTATTGGTACTAGAGTTTGAACCCAGGGGCTATCTACTTCTGAGCTACACCCTCATTCCTATTTTATTTTTTGCTTTGAAACAGGGTCTTGCTACGTTGTTGAGAGTCTCACTAAGTTGCTGAGGCTGGCCTCCAACCTGTGATCCTCCCGTCTCAGCCTCCCAAGTGCTAGGATTACAGGTATGCACCACCATGCCAGGCTGAAATTAGTTATTTTAACATTAACAATAACGTAACTGGAATAATCTTCCTACACTCTAATCAGTTTCTTGGTCTTAACTGGCCCTTGTCTTCTGTTACCAACAAGTTCCTGGAAGACTGTTAGGAAAGGTGTTAGTCATATTTATTTTAATATTTTCCTAAAACTGCCTGCAGTATTCTTCGAAGTTGCATGTTATGGTTAATAAACATGACTTTCTGACACCTTCAAATGCCAATATCTCCAGCCCAATACTATTGGGAATGCAGTCTCTGCACAGTTACTAAAGTGTCCGCCAGTCATAGCAAAGCCCCCTGATTTGAAGACCTCTTCAGTTTTCTACTTTGTACCATAAAGCATAAATATTTGAATCAACTGTTTTCACAAGCCACCTTGTTATTACATTCTGAGTACTTTTCTTTTTTTTTTTTTTTTTTTTTTTTT